>CAUYLG010030537.1:0-211770 GCA_963573385.1 Cacajao melanocephalus
GTGCAAAAATCACAAGCATTCCTATACATCAATAACAGAAAGCCAAATCATGAGTGAACTCCCATTCACAATTGCTACAAAGAGAATAAAATACCTAGGAATACAACTAACAAGGGATGTGAAGGACCTCTTCAAGGAGAACTACAAACCACTGCTCAAGAAAATAAGAGAGAACACAAACAGATGGAAAAACATTCCATGCTCATGGTTAGGAAGAATCAATATCGTGAAAATGGCCATACTGCCAAAAGTAATTTATAGATTCAGTGTTATCCCCAACAAGCTACCATTCTTCACAGAATTGGAGAAAACCACCTTAAATTTCATATGGAACCGAAAAAGAGCCCACATAGCCAAGACAATCCTAAGCAAAAAAAACAAAGCTAGAGGCATCTCACTACCTGTGATTTCAAACTATACTACAGGGCTACAGTAATCAAAACAGCATGGTACTGGTATCAAAACAGAGATATAGACCAATGGAACAGAACAGAGGCCTCAGAAATAATGGAACATGTCTACAACCATCTGATCTTTGACAAACCTGACAAAAACGAGCAATGGGGAAAGGATTCCCTATTTAATAAATGGTGTTGGGAAAACTGGCTAGCCATATGCAGAAAACTGAAACTGGATCCCTTCCTTACACCTTATACAAAAATTAACTCCAGATGGATTAAAGATTTAAATGTAAGATCTAACACTATAAAAACCCTAGAAGAAAATCTAGGCAATATCATTCAGGACATAGACATGGGCAAGGACTTCATGACTAAAATACCAAAAGCATTGGCAACAAAAGCCAAAATAAACAAAAGGGATCTAATTAAACTAAAGAGCTTCTACCCACCAAAAGAAACTATCATTAGAGTGAACCAGCAACCAACAGAATAGGAAAAAAATTTTGCAATCTATCCGTCTGACAAAGGGCTAATATCCACCATCTACAAAGAATTAAAACAGATTTACAAGAAACAAACAAACCCATCAAAAAGTGGGCAAAGGATACAAACAGACAGTTCTCATAGGAAGACATTTATGTAGCCAACAAACATATGAAAAAAAGCTCATCATCACTGGTCATTAGAGAAATGCAAATCAAAACCACAATGAGATACCACCTCATGTCAATTAGAATGGTGATCATCAAAAAATCAGGAGATAACAAATGCTGGAGAAGATGTGGAGAAATAGGAACACTTTTACACTGTTGGTGGGAGTGTAAATTAGTTCAACCATTGTGGAAGACAGTGTAGTGATTTCTCAAGGATCTAGAAACAGAAATATCATTTGACCCAGCAATCCCATTGCTGAGTATATACCCAAAGGATTATAAATCATTCTATTATAAAGACACATGCACACGTATGTTTACTGCAGCACTGTTCACAACAGCAAAGACTTGGAGCCAATCCAAATGCCCATCAATGATAGACTGGATAAAGAAAATGTGGCATATATACACCATGGAATGCTATGCAGCCATAAAAAAGGATGAGTTCATTTTTCAGCAGGTACAAGGGAAAAAAAAAGGATGAGTTCATGTCCTTTGCAGGAACATGGATGAAGCTGGAAACCATCATTCCCAGCAAACTGACATAAGAACAGAAAACCAAATACTGCATATTCTCACTCATAAGTGGGTGTTGAACAATGAGAACACATGAACACAGGGAGGGAAACATCAAACACTGGAGCCTGTCAGGGGTGCGGGGGATGGGGGTGGGAGAGCAGTGGGGGCTAGGGGAAAGATAGCATTAGGAGAAATACCTAATGTAGATGACTGGGTAATGGATACAGCAAACCACCGTAGCACATGTATACCTATGTAACAAACCTGCATGTTCTGCACATGTACCCCAGAACTTAAAGTACAATAATTTTTTAAAAAGTCAGACTAAAATAGTATATATTATAACTGTGATTCCAACTGTATGAAATTTAAGACCAGGTAAAACTAATCTACAGTGACAGAAGTTAGAATTGTGTTTATTTCTGATTAGAGGGTGACATTGCCTAGGAGGTGACCCAAAGGAGCCTTCTGCAATGTTGGAAATGTTTTCTATTTTAATTTAGATATGGTTAAATACATGTATACAACTGTATTAAGATATACAAGTAAGACTTGTGTACTTTATCCAATGATTATTATAACTAATTTTTAAAAGATTAAACAAAGATTAATTAATTAATCTATGTTTCAAAGAATCCTTAGGGACATAGGCAATTTGGAGCAGGATGTCTTAACAAAATAGTGTCTCTTAGTAAATTTTACCTAAAATTTTTCATGCTGTTAACCTTAAGAGAAAGCCCCAGGACCTTAGAAAGTGATCTATAAACTTGTACCACCACTGTAACACTTTAGAGAGAAAATGTTCCATCGTGGCCAATCTACTAAATTAGTAGGGGATCAGAACTCAGAGTGAAAAACTTTTGGCCCACCCTGGGGAGATCATTTTCCTCATCATCACCAAAGGAAATGGCATTGATAATATTCTCTAGTCATATGTCACTAGAGACATATGTTACAGTAACAAATTACCACAAACTGGGTGACTTAAAACAACACACATTCACCACCTTACACATCTGGAGCCCAGAAATCCTAAAAACCAAGACATTGAGAGGACTTTGTTTCTCTGGAAACTCAAGAGAAGAATATTTTCTTTCTTTTTCCAGCTTCTAGAGGCCTGCATTCCTTGGCTCATGGTTCCCTTCCTCAAGTTACTCCGAACTCTGCTGCAGTTCCTGCATCTCCTGCTCTGTGTCTGATCCTCCTGGCTCCCTCCTGTCTGACCCTTGTGATTACATCAAGCCTGCCTTGGATAACCCAGGATAATTTTCCCATCTTAGGATCCTTAATCACATCTGCAAAGTCTCCTTTGCTATATAAAGTAGCATATTCACAGGTTTTAGAGATAAGGATGTAAGCATCTTGCAGGGGGCAGGGGACATTCATCTGTCTACCACAGAAACCTTCATGAAAAGTTGAGATTATTTGCAGGTGAAGGGTTTTTGTATTTTTTTTTAATTTTTTTTTTTTTTTTCTTGAGACAGAGTCTTGGTCTGTTGCCCAGGCTGAAGTGCAATGGCACGATCTCAGCTCACTGCAACCTCCATCTCCTGGGTTCAAGCAATTCTCCTGCCTCAGCCTCCTGAGTAGCCAGGATTACAGGCATGCACTACCACGCTTGGCTAATTTTTGTATTTTTAGTAAAGATGGGGTTTCACCATGTTGGCCAGGCTGGTCTTGAACTCCTGACCTCAGGTGATCCGCCCGTCTCAGCCTCCCAAAGTGCTAGGATTATAGGTGTGAGCTACAGTGCCCAACCTTGTTTTTGGTTTTGTTTTTAGCATAATGTGGCAGATACACAGATGTTCTGCTCAGATCCCCACTAAAGAAAGAACTCACTGCTCAGCTGAGAAGAGTGTGGAAAGCTGATAGCCTTCAGTTATTATCTCTTTGCATTGGTTTCAGCCCGAAGGTTGAAGCATGCTCTCCTTGAGACAGCTCCTGCTATAGTTTGAATGTGTCCTCTCCAAAATTCAGGTTGAAAATTAATCACCAATGGGACAGTATTAAGAGGTGGGGCTTGTAGGAGGCGATTTAATTGATGGGGGTGGAGCCCTTATGAATGGGATTAAGGCCTTTATAATGCAGGCTTCTCACAGTGTTTGGTCCTTTTTTTTTTTTTTTTGAGATGGAGTTTCGCTTTTGTTGCCCAGGTTAGAGTGCAATGGCATGATCTCAGCTCACCACAACCTCAGCTTCCCAGGTTCCAGCAATTCTCCTGCCTCAGCCTCCCAAGTAGCTGGGATTATAGGCATGCACCACGAGACCTGGCTAATTTTGTATTTTTAGTAGAGATGAGGTTTCTTCATGTTGGTTAGGCTGGTCTCGAACTCTTGACCTCAGGTGATCTGCCTGCCTCGGCCTCCCAAAGTGTTGGGATTACAGGTGTGAGCCACTGTGCCCGGCCTGGTCCTTCTTACTCTTCCACTTTTCTGGCATATGAGACGCAGCAACAAGGCACCCTTTTGGAAGCAGTGAAAAGCCCTCACAAGACACCAATGCCAGTGCTTTGATCATAGACTTTCAGCTTGAGAACTGTGAGAAATGAACTTACATTGTTTATGAATTAACCAGTCTATGGCATTTTGTGACAGCAGCACAAATGGACTAAGACAGACCCCAACCAGTAATTTACCAGGGCAGTGATACAAGGGCCTGGCCATTTCTGCCCCACTGTGGGACACCTCTAAAGAACAACATCTTCCCCATTAGATGGGGAGAGACTTCGTCAGGTCTACACCGCAGGCCGGTGGCTCTCCTTCCCTGTCTTCCTTCCTCCCACTCTCTTTTACAAGTCTTACTGCAAACAAGTCTCCTTTATGGACTCCTGACTCCATTTCATCTGTGATTCCAATATGTGACCTACAACTAGAGAACATCATCAAGACGTTGCTCGAAAAGCAAATGCTACAGGCTGAAATGCACTGCGGGAAAGTCTTAGAATAATGCTGCCAACAGAAATACAATATGAGAGACCTATGGAATTTCAAATTTTCTAGTAGGCACATATTTAAAAATAAAACTAAGGTGAAACTTATTTTTAAAATATATTTTAACTCAACATAGCTAATATATTATCATTTCAACATGTAACACACATAAAAAATTCATTAATGAGATATGTTTTCTCTTATACTAAGATTTTGGGATCTGGTATAAATCACATATAGTACTAGCAGCATTCCACAATAGTAGCCACATTTCAAGCGCTTCCAGAGAGGAGAGGTCTGCTAAAAAATAGAGGAATCCAGGAGTATCATAGGCAAATAAAAAGGTATTTGTACTTATAGCCTGAATGAATGCAATTGTCTCTTTCGGAGGCTCTGACTAGGTAGCTGTGCCACCCTAGCCCTCTTTTTCATGTTGGATTGAAAGATAACACCCCTCCTTTTTATCACCATCATATACCAAACTTTAGTTTGCTTCCCCAAATTCACGAAGATCTAGACACGTGACACACAGCTGTCCCCTCCATTTCTACTTTAGTCACCAAGCAGAGTCACAGATCACTTTATTTCCTATGTGGATCACCCATCCAGTATTCTCTGAGTGCATCTTAATTTTGGCTGGCAGTGGGGAGAGAGTCATGAACCTCATTGGGGATCCTGAAAACTGGGGACTTTTTTGCAAGGGAAAATGTACATAAATAAAATGTTGCATCTAATTTCATGGTGTTCACAATACTCTGGAGCCATATATGGCCCCCAGATTAAAAGTTTTAGTTTATTCGTTGTTTATTTCTTCCATGAAACAAAGTAAAAATTCCCTTGTGTATCACATGAGGCCTTCCATGATCCAACCCCCACCTTCCTCTCTCATCTCATCTCCTACTGCCTCTTCCTTTTTTTTTCCTTTGGACAAGCTCTCTCTCTGTCAACTAGGTTGGAGTGCAGTGGTGCAATCATCCTGTTGCCTCTGTCATTTGCACTTTTCACAGGGGCTACATCTGTTCTTTTGAAATTACCTTAACTCACTATGCTGTTTCATACTTCTGCACATTTGCACATGTTCTTCTCTCTACTCACAATGCTTCCTCACTGCCCAGGTGAACTCCTCTGCAGTTCAAGCACCAATTAAAAGCAACCTTCCAGCAGGGCATGGTGGCTCACATACGTAATCCCAGCACTTTGGGAGGCTGAGGCAGGCAGATTGCTTGAGGCCAAGAGTTCAAGACCAGCCTGGGCAACACGGCTGGACCCCATCTCTACTAAAAATACAAAAATTAGCCAGGCATGGTGGTGCACACCTGTAGTCCCAGCTACTCAGGAGGCTGAGGCACCAGAATTGGTTGATTCTCTAGAGCAAGAATTGCTTGAAGCAAGAAAGCAGAGGCTGCAGTGAGCTGAGATTGCACCACTGCACTCCAACCTGGGCAACAGATTCCAGACTCTGTGTCACAAAAGAGAAACCTTCTCTGAGTCACCCTCTCCTCCCAGTTTATTAAGTCAATAATTTCTCTTGTACATTTATTCTCATTTCCATCCTAGCAGCTGTTACTTTTTGATATGATTATTTGTTTAAATGTCTATCTTCCTCCACTAAACTGTGAGCACCTTAAGAGTAGAGATGGTGTTTTATACATTGTATCCTTCTTGCCTTGTATTGTATAAGGAATATAATTAGTACTCAATTAATGCTGATAGAATAGTCTTAACAAAAACACTTATATTGCCTTTGGATATAGCTCAAACAGTGAGAGCTCACACGTATGTAAGATTTTTTACATATTAATATTTATATTAAGGATGCTTACTGGTTCTTGAAGTAAATTTTGTTTTCTGAAAATCTTAAATGAGCTTCCCCTAGAATATAATCCCTTCCTGAAAAAGTATTTGTAAGTCCACAGTCACGATATACCTAAGGACAGAGATATCATATACAACGGAAGAAACAGAAGTGCTCAGGTAAACCCAGAGAGGTCAAGGCCACGGAGAACCATGATCATGCCACTGTACTCCAGCCTGGGCAACAGAGTGAGACACTAAAAAAAGGGAAGGGAAGGGGAGGGGAGGGGAGGGGATAAGAAAAATGAAAAGAAGTGCTCAGGTATGTCAGAAATATCAATAACTTACAAATCACTGAAATGGGGCATTTTTAACATAAGAAAGGCAGGTAATTTTATTCTATTTAAGTAATTGTATTGTACTTAGACCTTCGTCATACTATACAATATTATTATGGAATTAGAAATTATATTATCCTATAGTCAAAACTTGAAATAAACTGTTGAAATGTGTAACTTCTAATACTCTTTAGTATGCTTTCCCTAGGGACATGATAAGTGTTTCTGACAAACCTGGTGTTCTGCAAAATTGAGCACTAAATACTTATGGAGAAAAATAAGACTATGAGCAGAACACTCATAACTTCTGCAACTTTGTAACCAGAAGTCTCACAAAAGCAATAAAGTAGTCTCCCTTTATCCTTAGGGACTATGTTCCAAGTCGCCTAGTGAATGCCTGAAACTGTGAATGGGATCCTTCAAATGCTATGCTTTTTCCTATATGCACACACCTATGATAAAATTTAATTTACAAATTAGGCAGAGTAAGAGATTAACAATAACTAAAAACTGGAACAACTATAGCAATGTACTTTTTAAAAATGTATGAATGTATTCTCTCTGAGTCTCTCAAAAAAAATGTGTATCGTATTGTTCTCACCCTTCTTGTGTGAGATGATACAATTCCTGTGTGATGAGATGTAGTGAGGTGAATGATGTGGGCATTGTGACTTAGTGTCAGGCTACTACTAACCTTCTGTATTCCTGACTCCGTGCAACCACCCCTAACTTGTAGTAAATGGCTTTGTGTCTGTCTCTCGTTTCAGGGGATCCCTCCCTGAAGTCTTCATATAAGCTCAATGCTTTCTGGCACAAGAGGTTGCATCATTTAGAATTTGTTTTTCTGTTCACGTTTTCCACCTACAAATTTCATGCCTTTTCCATCTTAATTAAGTATTTATCATGCACTGTAGCCATAACTTTTGCAGTTTGAGGTGCAACAGCAAAACTAGCATGAATTTCTTTTTCCTTCTTCGTTATTTCACAGACAGGAGATTCATCTTACCACAGATCTTGGCAATTTCAGCATACAATTTTTTCTTTCCTTAGTAAGTCAACAACTCTCACCTTTTCACTGAAAGGAAGCACTTTATGTCTTTCTCTTTGGCTTATCCGATTCACCAGCACCACTATTCTTGCAATTTGGGGCCATTATTAAGTAAAGTAAGGGTGACCTGAACACAAGCACTGTGATACAGCAACAGTAAATCTGAAGGGTAGTGTGCACAGCATGGATGCACTGGACAGAGGGAGGATTCACATCCTGGTGGGATGGAGAGGAACGATGTAAGATTTCATCACACTACTCAGAACAGCATGCAATTTAAAACTTCTAAATTATTTCTAGAATTTTCTATTTAATATTTCAGGCATTGACCACAGGTAACTGAAACAGTAGAAAATGAAATTGTGGGTAAGCGGGAAACTACTGCAATTGTTATCTTGATATAATAATCTAGCCAGGCCTCCCAGGATGTCTTCCTCAGGGGATATTTTTAAAAAATCAAAAATGGGGACTGCCAGCAACATGGCTGAATAGGAACAGCTCCAGTCTGCAGCTCCCAGTGAGACCAATGCAGAAGGCAGGTGATTTCTGCATTTCCAACTGAGGTACTCAGCTCATCTCATTGGGACTGGTTAGACAGTGGGTGCAGCCCACAGAGGGCAAGCAGAAGCAGGGTGGCGCATCGTCTCACCCGGGAAGCACAAGGGGCCGGGGAACTCCCTCCTCTAGCCAAGGGAAGCCGTGAGGGACTGTGCTGTAATACTATGTTTTTCCCACAGTCTTCACAACCCACAGACCAGGAGATTCCCTCAGGTTCCTACACCACAAGGGCCCTGGGTTTCAAGCACAAAACTGGGCAGCCATTTGAACAGACACCAAACTAGCTACAGGAGTTTTTTATCATATCCCAGTGGCACCTGGAACCCCGGCAAGACAGAACCATTCACTCCCCTGGAAAGGGGGCAAAAGCCAGGGAGCCAAGCAGTCTATCTCAGCAGATCCCACCCCCAACAGAGCCAAGCAAGCTAAGATCCACTGGCTTGAAATTCTCGCTGCCAGCACAGCAGTCTGAAGTTGACCTGGGATGCTCGTGCTTGGTGAGGGGAGAGGCGTCCACTATTACTAAGGCTTGAGTAGTCAGTTTTCCTCTCACAGTGTAAATGATGCAGCAGGGAAGTTAGGATTGGGTGGAGCTCACCACAGCTCAGCAAAGCCACTGTAGCCAGACTGCCTCCTCAAGTGAGTCCCTCACCCCCGTGCCTCCTGATTAGGAGACACCTCCCAGCAGGGGCTGACAAACACCTCATACAGGTAAGCTCCAGCTGGCATCTGGCAGGGGCCCCTCTGGGACGAAGCTTCCAGAGGAAGGAACAGGTAGCCATCTATGCTGTTCTGCAGCTTCTGCTGGTGATACCCAAGAAATACAGAGAAATACAGGAAATACAAAAAACCCCACTAAGATATGCCTTGGGAAGAGCAACCCCAAGACACAATCGCCAGATTCACCAAGGCTGAAATAAAGGAAAAAATGTTAAGAGCAGCCAGAGAGAAAGATTGGTTTACCCACAAAGGGAAGCTCATCAGACCAACAGCAGATCTCTCTGCAGAAACCCTACAAGCTAGAAGAGAGTGGAAGCCAATATCCAACATTCTTAAAAGAATTTTCAACCCAGAATTTCATATCCAGCCAAATTAAGCTTCATAAGCAAAGGAGAAATAAAATCCATTACAGACAAGCAAATCCTGAGGGATTTTGTCACCACCAGGCCTGCCTTACAAAAGCTCCTGAAGGAAGCACTAAATATGGAAAGGAAAAACTGGCACCAGCCACTGCAAAACTTACCAAAATATAAAGACCAGTGACACCATGAAGAAACTGCATCAACTGATGGGCAAAATAACCAGCTAGCATCATGATGACAGAATGAAATTCACACATAACAATATTAACCTTAAATGTAAATGGGCTAAATGCCCCAATTAAAAGAAACAGACTGGCAAATTGGATAAAGAGTCAAGATCCATCAGTGTGCTGTATTCAGGAGACCCATCTCTTGTGCAAAGACAGACATAGGCTCAGGACTAAGAAACTCACTCAAAACTGCATAACTACATGGAAACTGAATAACCTGCTCCTGAATGACTACTGGGAAATAACTAAATTAAGGCAGAAATAAATAAGTTCTTTGAAACTAATGAGAACAAAGACACAACGTACCAGAATCTCTGGGACACAGCTAAAGCAGTGTTTAGAGGCAAATTTATAGCACTAGATGCCCACAGGAGAAAGCAGGAAAGATCTAAAATTGACATCCTAACATCACAATTAAAAGAACTAGAAAAACAAGACCAAACAAATTCAAAAGCTAGCAGAAGACAAGAAATAACTAAGAGCACAGCAGAGAAATAACTAAGCAAGGAGATCAGTTATTTCTCACAACAAGGAGAAATAACTAAGGAGAAGGAGATAGAGATAGATGATCCCTAAAGGAAAATCCTACTCGAAAGGGAGGAAGAGGTGAGCACACTGCAATAATCTATAAAAATTTTGAAATGCAATTTGGTATATGCTTCCAGTGCCTTATCAAGATTCAGTCCTACCGTCTGGGAGTTGTTCTCTGTGAATTTCAAATTCTGAAATATATCTGGTTTAGAGATGCAGTAAAGGATTATGAAGCTGTACTCAGAGGCTATAAGAAAAAGACATGATAAACACTCCATTGCCTATCAAAGACTGAGCTCTTCAGAGGATGCTGTTGTTGCTTCTTTTTCCCAAGATGATCAGAGTTCGAGAAGTGGAATTCTAAGCAGCTCAGAGGTAAATGAGATAAAGACTAAACGGTTCTGTGACCATTTCTTCTGCCCCTGCACTGACAGATTATCCCAAAAGAGCACAGTTATGCAGAGTAAAGCGTGCAGTCAAGTGCTGCAGGACATAACTTTGTCGGATACTTCATATGTGCCAGGCATTGTGCTAAAGGCTTTACTGGCATTATCTCATTCAATCCTTCTAAAATCTTATGAGGTCGGTACTAATCTACATATTTTACAGATAAGAAAATTGAGGCTTAGAGATGTTAATCAGTGTGCTGAAGATTTGCAAAGTTAGAAAATGGTAAAAAAATTGTGAAATGATTTTCTCTGTCATTTTGCTTGTTTTCACCATTACAGTGGACATGAAAAAATTTTAATCTCTACTTCAGCAGTCCCCAACCTTTTTGGCATCAGGGACCAGTTCCATGAAAGACCATTTTTCCACAGACCGCAGGGTTGGGGAGGGGATGATTCAAGTACATTACATTTATTGTGCACTTAGTTACTACTATTATTACATTGTAATATACAATGAAATAATTATACAATTCACATAATGCAGAATATGTGGGAGCCCTGAGTTTGCTTTCCTGCAACTAGATGGTCCCATCTGGGGGTGATGGGAGACAGCGACACCCGACGTGTGTTGCTTATGTCCAGTCTACTCCATAATCTCATTATGGTTTCTGTCACTACAAAAAACCCTGCTTCGCAAAGATAGGACATTGGAAATAAAAGCAGGCTTTTCAGTGCTTTTGTGGCAATCTCAGGATATTCCACTTTGACTTTAATCCAGAACATAAGAAGGTTTGAAGTTGTCTCAAACATACTTTTAAGGCCACCGTCATTTTCTATCTCAAGCAGTTGATCCTCTTCTAGCATGGACAAAGTCAATTCACCTGGCTTATTCACAGATGAGTTGCAAATCCATTCCTTCCTAGTTTGATGGTGTTTGTGGTTGGGAAGTAATGCTCAAAATCTTTTGGAAACTGAGATGGGTGATCATGCACCAGCTGGGAGAAAGAAGGCCCTGGCTCAGCCTCTTTCAAAATCTCTGCTAATGTTTGAAACAGGTCAAAAATCCCAATGTTCACTTGTCACCCCCATAATTCCAGCTCGGCTTTGAATGCAGCCACTTTATCTGCTGACTTGAACACAGTTGTTGTTTTCCTCTGAAGCGACAGATCGGGTTCGTTGAGCAGGTTGAATACGTCACACAAGGAAGCAAGTTTTGCAACTCATTCTGTGTCACTGAAATGTGCTGTCAATGGTGACTGTTTTTCTAAAAGAAATCTCTGAAGTGGTTCATAACTCAAAAACTCTGGCCAGTAATCTACCTTTAGAAAGCCTCTTACCTCTGTGTATAAGACAAGATGTGTGTGCTCTGCAGCCACCTCCTCACAGAGCTGCATGAACAGATATGAGTTAAGGGTATGTACTTTAAGGTGGTTGATAATTTTAATCACATCCTGCAAAACACTGTTAACTTCAGGTGACATTTTCCAGCTAGCCAGCATTTTTCTATGGATGACACAGTGCATAGACTCACATTCACAAGTGACCTCTTTGATCCAAGCAGTGAAACCAGAAAGCCATCTAGTCATGGCAGTCGCTCTGTCCTTGCATAAACCAACACAAAATGACCAATTCAGTTTCCTGATATGCAATCATTCAAAGACTTGAATAGTTCTGCAGCTGTGGTATTGGTTGGCAAGAAAAGTATCCAAAACATATCCTTATGCACATCTTCTTGAGAACTATATCACACAAAAACAAATATTGTTGCCTCATCAACATCAGTAGACTGGTCAACCTGGATTGTGTACTACAGTGACTCATCAATCCTCTCTAACAATTGTGCCTCAGTATCCTCTGCTATTTCATCAATTCCTCTAGTTATGATACTAGCCAAAAGAGGAACACATGCCAGCTTTTGAAATCCAGCCTCTCCTAAAAGTTCATCACAAATGTCCTTAGCAACAGGCAGGATCAACTCTCTACCAACAGTAAAAGGCTTCTTACCTTTAGCAATGTGGTTAGCCACTAAAAATGATGCTCTCAGTGCAGACACATTTGATGAAGTGGTGGCCTTCAATAATCGCTTCTGTTCTTCATGTTTTTTTTTTCTTTTGAAAAACTCCAAAGTCTTGTTTTTTAATGCAGGGTGCTTGGTCTCCACATGGCGAAGCAGTTTTGAAGGTTTTATGTCTTCATTGGATAGCCGGTTGCCATATATTATGCAAAGCGGGCTTGTGGAATGTGAATCACCTGTTGCAATGAACCCATAATTTAAGTAGGACTCTCAGTATTTTTTAAATTCACCTTTCTTTCTCACCTTTGGCAGTCTTAGAGTCTTCTGTTGTGTCATTATTGGGTCTTTCCCCCTTTCAAATAAGTTTTCTGGTGACATTTGTTTATTACCATTTTGGCTAGGGTTAGCTTGGGGGCTTACTGAAGCTGCAATTGAGACAAGTGTGTAGTATGGGAAAGGGGACTGCGGGCCATGCACTATACGTAATGACTAAAATAAGTGTTGGATTCTGACTTAAAGCCTGCCACCAGATGCAGCTTAATTGTCACTTGCTGCTCAGTGACAGGGTTTTGATATGAGTCTACAAGCAATTTATTACGGTCTCTGTGCAGTCGAACCTCTCTGCTAATGTTAATCTGTATTTGCTGCCACTTCCCAGTGTTAGCATCACTGCCTCAGCTCTACCTCAGATCATCAGGCATTAGATTCTCACAGGGAGCATGCAACCTACATCCCTCACATGTACAGTCCACAAGAGGGTTTGTGCTACTATGAGAATCTAATGCCATGGCTGATCTGACAGGAGGCAGAGCTCAGGCAGTAATATGAGTGATGGGGAGCAGCTGTAAATAGAGACGAAGCTTCGCTCACTTGCCCCCTACTCACCTCCTGCTGTGCAACCTGGTTCCTTACAGGACAGAGACGGAAATCCGTCTGTGGCTCAGGGGTTGGGGACCCCGGATCTACTTTGTCCAATGAAAACTGAAAGTGCAAAAGTGGTGAAGTGTATTAATGTCAATTTCCTGGTCCTGATGTTGTACTACAGTTATGCAAGCAAGATATTACTACTGGGAGAAACTAGATAAAGGGTATATGAGATTTCTGTATTATTTCTTACAATAGCACATTAAGTTACAATTATCTCAAAATAAAAAGTTTAATTAGAAAGAAAACTAAAACTGTGCTACAAAGATAGTATCTCCAGACTTCTTTTATACCTTTTTGAGGGACAATGGGAAACTTTGGACAATACAACAAGAAAACTGAAGGCTAATTTAATAATTATCATTTCACAATTACTTTATTCATTTAGGCATTTCATCTTTCTTCTGTCGTCTTATTATTTTAGCATTTTTAAATTATAGCCTGGAATTATTGAGTAATGATGAAATCATTCATACAATGATAAAAATGGCAAAATATTTTAACATGTACAGAAAGATCCAAAAGGTAGCTTAGATTATAAAAGGATCCAATGGACTTATATGGTAATCATAAGATAGAATGAGCTTTGTTATATATATATGAACATTTATAAATTATAAATAGATATGATATGAAAATTTATAGACAATCATATCTATTTATAAATGTATAAATACATAGATATAATGTCAGATTTATAAATTTTATATATAACTATATTGTATATATTTATAAACGTATATTTACAAATATATTATATTTATAAATATATATAATTTATAAATATTTTATGTTTGTTCTTTGGAAGCTCACTAATAAAGAACAAAAGTCATGGAAATATCAATCCTTACAAATATTTAGAACCCCTCTATAAACAAACTCAAATTAAAATTGAGTGTAGCAGTCCACAACGTTGTGCTGAGAATTATAGAAATCCAAACACTTAACAGAGCCTACAAGGCCCTACACGGTCTCATGCCTGACTCCCCCAGCCACCACCTTCTGAGCCTCTCCCAGCATTTCCCTGTCTCTGCTCCAGCCACACTGGCCTCTGTTCCACCCTCAGTTTTGCCATGGACCACTGCACAAGCAGTTCCCTCTATCTCTGGGGAAGTCTTTGCTGACCCCCTAGTTCACATCAGTTTCCTTTTCACGAACTCTTACAAAACTGTTGATTACCTTTGGAGTACCCATCTACATTTGTAATGATTCATTCACTAATGGCCTTTATTGATTGATTGATGTCTGTGTCCTCCCAGTAGGCCAAAAGCCCCATGACAGGAGGGCCTGTTTTCACACCACTGTATCCACAAATGTCAGCATTTACCTTCTCTCCTTCTTGAGACTGCTCTAAAATCACGTAAAGGAATTAAAATACAGAGAAAGGATCAAAATAACAGGATGTGAGCCCAATGTAGCCTTTAGATGTGCAATGTTGTCTCTTAGTACTTAGAAAAACATTTCACTTGCTGGGTACTGTGGCTCACACCTGTAACCCCAGCACTTTTGGAGGCCGAGGCAGGTGTATCACCTGAGGTCAGTTTGAGACCAGCCTGAAGAACATAGTGAAACCTCATCTCCACTAAATACAAAAAATTAGGTGGGCATGGTGATGCATACCTGTAATCCCAGTTACTTGGGAGGCTGAGGCAGGAGAATTGATTGAACCTGGGAAGCAGAGGTTTCAGTGAGCTGAGATCACACCGTTGCACTCCAGCCTGGGAAACAAGAGTGAAAACTCCGTCTGAAAAAAAAAAAAAAAGGAAAACATTTCACTTTATTTTTACTTAAAAATCAGTAATGTTTATACCAAGATTTAAATTTCTGGCTTCTGTTGATTAAAAAAACATATTGGACCCATGTTCCTTTGACCTGTCTAGAGCTAGCAGGAACTGTCCCCATTGAGTAGGATATTTAGCCCCAACTCACTTTCTAAATTTGCTTCTCAAATTTGCTCCATACCTTACCTCAGGGATGGAGCTGTTATCTCCAAAGAGCCCCAGAGAGGCCTGGACTTGAAAATTATTGTGCTCTTCAGGGATCACGAAGATATTTTGTTAACTCACTTTTTTGAGACGGAGTTTCGCTTTGTTGCCCAGGCTGGAGTGCAATGGTGTGATCTCAGCTCACTGCAACCTCTGCCTCCCAGGTTCAAGCAATTCTCCTGCCTCAGACTCCGGAGTAGCTGGGATTACAGGTGCCTGCCACCAAGCCCTGCTAATTTTTTGTATTTTTAGTAGAGACGAGGTTTCACCATGTTGGCCAGGCTGCTCTTGAACTCCTGACCTCAGGTGATCCACCCACTTGGCCTCCCAAAGTGCTGGGATTACAACCTCTGCCTCCCAGGTTCAAGCAATTCTCCTGCCTCAGCCCTCCAAGTAGCTGGGATTACAGGCACCCCCCCACTACACCCAGCTAATTTTTTGTATTTTCAGTAGAGATGAGGTTTCGCCATGTTGGCCAGGCTGGTCTCAAACTCCTGACCTCAGGTGATCCACCTGCCTCAGTCTCCCAAAGTGCTAGGATTACAGGTGTGAGCCACCACACCCAGCCATGGTAGATATTTTAAATCAATGTTTGTTGAAAGGATAAAGTTGTGACCACAAGCCCCTAAGAGGTAACACCCAGCTGCAGTGCCACACATGAACACAAGGTGACAGTGTGCTCTCAGAAATCTGCATAAACCCAGCACAGCGGGTGATGCTCTGCAGTAAATAGGATGCCTTGTCCCACCCAACTGTAAGACAGAGCAACTACCAAAGACCAACAGCAACACAGCATGTGTGCTAGAGGGTCACAGGGGAAGAAACTAAGAGGGAAGGAAGCTTCAAGGCCAGGGACCCAGCACAGCAGAGACGGGACTGCAGGGAAGGAACTAAACTCACCCCGTCTTTGCTGTACTTAGCATGATCCACTCCCTCTGAGGGCTGAATTTCAAGGCTATGAAGCCATGGTCAAGAGGCGTGGCTGGAAACAGGCTTTGAGCTTCCCGTGACTCCCTCCTAAATCTAGTGCAGTGGTTCTCAAAGTGAGGTCTCCGCACCAGCAGCATCAGCATCACCTGTCAGAATCTAAAGAAATGCAGATTCCCAGGCCTCACCCAACCCTCCTGACCCAGACACTCTGGGATGGAGCCCAGAAATCTATGTATGACCAGATACCTGGGTGGTTCTGAAGCAGCTAAGTGTGAGACGCACCGCTCTAAAGTCTTACTTCCCATCTCTTCCCACAGCCCCACCCAGTGAATCCTAATCCTCCCAATACACGAAGCTCAACACTCCTGTCTCTAGTTGAGTCTGAAACATCCATTTCTTCCTCTCCTGCTTTGCTCTTATTCTGCCTTTGGGACTTAACTCAAGCCTCCCTTCTTCTGGAACACTGTGTTAAACTCCCCAATATGATTCAGATGCTGCTCCTCCAGCCTCTGCCTTCTCTCTTAGCAATTATCAAATGATGCTTTTAGCTGTTGGCTGCTGAATGTCTTACAGGATGTCTGAATGTCTCACAGTGTGAGCTGTCCTGGACGTTTTGTTTTAACCCCCAGTGCCTGGCCAACAGAATTTTGCATATTTGTTGAATGAAATAATAAACTACCATCACTTGGTTGGCAGCTTTAGAAGGGTAATAGTATCTTTTTCACCTACAGTAGAATTTTATATCCACACATATCCTAACTTATATATATTTAACATATATAGAAGTAAATATAACATTAATAGATTATATATGTAATTATATGCAGATTATAAGCTCCCTGCAAGCCTGAATTTCAAAACTATGCTCTCCTGCTTCTGACATTTGTAGAAGGGCCAAGGAATTCAACGATCAATAGCAAGGGCCATTTAACCGGAGGGTATGGGGGAACCAACAGGGGCTTCCTGAGGAGGGGTATGTGCAGACCAGTGCGCTCTCAATGTCTGTTTCCAGGTCTCATCCCTCTCTCAGTCTGACTCAGCTCTCGGTGGGAGAGGGCTCCCAAGCTGCAGGATGAGGACATGTTGAATATGCAGCGTTAAGCTGGACAAATTCCGCCGTCACAGAGCTGGCCTAAGGTGGAGGTGGTACTGGCCATTCTGGCAGACATTGCATACAGGCACATGTTGTGAGGCTCCACCACCAAGTTTTCAGAGTTGTTTGGATAATTCATGATCACAGAATATAAGGTCAATATATACTTTCCAGTGCTATTTGTATATACTAGCAACAATTGGAAACTAAAGTCAAATAAACAACACCATTTACAATAGCATCAAAAATATCAACTGCTAAGTGATAAATCTGGCAAAAGAGATGCAAAGCCTGTGCACTTGAAAACTTACAAAACTGCTGAGAGAAATTAAAGAAGTCCTGAAGAAATAGAGAAATTGACTGTGCTCATGGATTGGAAGACTCAATTTTGTTGAGACTGCAAATACTCTGAAGCTTCCATTTCCCCCTGCCTTGTCTCACTCTCTCCTATTTGTCTTTGTATCATCAATGCCTAGCTCTGTGCCAGGCACAAAGTAGTCTGGTGTTCACTGAATACATGAACAAGGAATAAGGTTTCAATTCCTTATACAAAATATATGAATAAATATAGGAAGAGATCTCAACTACCTGGGTGTGCAATAAAAGGCTTCCTTCAAGATGCACTAGGAATTTTATAAGCTGTGATGGGAGCTGGTACAGAAGTCCTGTTATGAGTGAGTAAAACTATATTCATCTGCTGTAGCTTGGGGGTCAGTTTGTGCAAAACAGCAACTGAAACACATTGGGAAGACGGCCTGAACTCATGTACTGAAGGACTTTCTCACATTAGATATATTTAAGTAGGGAGTCATTCAACATTTTAAAATATTCGTTGAACACCTGCTCTGGAATAAGGCTTGTGCTCAACACTGGGATCAAACTGGTAAAGCCAGGAACCATCCCTGCTTCAGCTATAAAACTGTAGTTGCTAACTTTGGGAACCATCTTTGTGCGAGGTATAAAATCAAATTATGTGTGTCTTTATAATAGCCTGATGAGACTTGTTATTGTTAAGCTTCACTAAATGTGAAGAAACAGACTTAAACTAAGAGTCCCATTTTAAATGTAGGCCAAAGTGGCCTGCATTTTTAGAGTGTAATTTAAAAATTTAAAGTACACACCTAAAATGTAATGTGATAAGTTTTGACAAACATATACATTTTGACACCATCACTGAGATACAAAACATTCTCATCATCCCAAAAGATTCCTTTGTCCCCCTTCCCAACTTCTAACATCCTAGCGTTTTCTAGTGTTTCTTATAGATGGAATTATATATTATGTACTCAATTCTTCTTTGACTCAGCATTAATTTGGTGGTGCCCATCACTAATTCATTTTTATTACTGCTGAATTGAGACCTTTAGGGGAGAGAAGACATTAATCAAATAATCAATTAATGACAACAGCATCAAGTTCACCTAAGTACAAGTGAAAATATATTACCTCGTTTGTTAATTCCATCAATACTACCTTGGTGTACAGTGGGGGGCTATAGGGTCATGACTGAGCTTGTGGAAAATAAATGAAAATAAATGTTAGCAAAGAGTGGCTCTAAAGAACGTTCTGTCCTCACGGTAATTTTTTTTAATGTGTCAGATGCTGGTGGGAGGCACTCTTCCCTAGCTCTTTACGCCCATCCCGTAAACTTAGCAGAGGAAAGGATCTGCAAGGCGCGTACCCCTCTCCTGCCTACTGTGGACGGCAACAACCGCGCCCTGCACCGCCACCGCGACCGCCACGCAGATGGCGGAGGGTGGTCAGCTCGGACGTGGCACCTGCCCTCAGCCGCCCAATCCCGGGCGCCGCAACGGTCACGTGGACAGCCGCTGACCTTTCTGCCCCGCCCTCGTGGCCCCGCTCCTGCGTAGGCCCAGCCCCACCCACCGCCCGTGCAGTCCTGCGAGCCTGGCCTCGGCCACCCCAGCTCCTAAGGAGCTAGCGAGGGCCAGGCTGCGCCTGCGTGGGGCGTCTGGTGGGCGGGGCGAGGGCCGCGAGGGCCGCGAAGTAGGGAGACCCGGTGGGCTGCGAGCCGGTACAACGCGGAGCAGCGCGGGGTCGCAGTGGGCCCCAGCCGGGCACTGGGAAGAGGAGCTCTCCTCCTCCACCTCCCAAAGTAAACTTTGCCGCTCACTCTGCGGCGCTCCCGAGTCTTCGCCGCCGCCGCAGTCCGCGAAGAGCCGTCCTGCGTCAGGGCCTCGTTGCCTGCCCCGACGCCATGGACGCCACGGCGCTGGAGCGGGACGCGGTGCAGTTCGCCCGACTGGCGGTGCAGCGCGACCACGAAGGCCGCTACTCCGAGGCGGTGTTTTACTACAAGGTAGGGGCGGGCCCGCCGCTTCGGTCGGAATCGCTAAGTCGGAGTCCAGCCGGGGCCTGCGGCCGAGGGGCGGGGTCCAGGTGGCGAGGCGAGCGGCCCCAGCTTTGCTTTTCCTTCGTCCGCCTCCCGACCCTCCTCTTGAGGGGAGCGGCTAGCCGGGCTGCTGAGGCCGGCGCTGCGGCCGCGGGTAGGCTGGGTCTCGGCTTGCAGCCACCGCTCCTCCAGTTGCAGTAACGGCTGGCAAATGCCCACCGTGGAGCTGCTTCGGGGCAGGTGTTAGCTATGGGTAGTTAGTAGTCTATTATTGCTGTCACTTGGCTCTGATTTACAGCTAGCAGGAAATGGCCTGTGATATATATCAAAATAATGCATACGCGTTAAATAAATTTTAAAAGAATAAAAACCATTTCTTATCGTAGCATTTGATGTACACTCATGCGTCCTTAGCGATGTGATACTGAGAAATGTGTTCGTAGGTCATTTTGTTGTGCGAACACTGTAGAATGCGCTTACACAAGCCTGAATAATACACCCTACTCCATACCTAGGCTGTGTGCTCCTAGGTTACATGTCTGTGCAACATGTTACTGTACTGTATGGTGTGTGCAGTTACACGTAGTGGTAAGTATTTGTGCATAGAAAAGGTAGGGTAAAAATGCAGCCTAAAACGTTTTTTTAAAAAATACTACACGTGTGTAGGCACTTAACCCACGAATGGAGCTTTCAGGACTGGAAGTTGCTCTGAGTTGGTGAGTGGCGGTGAGTGAATGTGAAGTCCTAGGACGTTCACTGCTCTGCTCTACTGTAGACTTTATAAGCACTGTACACGTAGGCTACACCAAATTTTTTAAAATTTTCTTTCTTCAGTAACAACCTTAGGTTACTCTCTTTTATAAACTTTTGGATTTTCTTAACTTTTTAACTCTTTCGTAATAACAGCTTAAAACAAACATATTGTACACCTACACAGAAATATTTTATGAGCTTATTTGGTAATTTTTTTTAACTTTTTAGTTAAAAACTAAGACACACATTAGCTTAGGCCTACACTGAGTCAGGATGATCAATATTAGTGTCTTCCACTTCCAATCTTGTCCCACTGGGAGGTCTTCAAGGGCAGTAACAGGAATGGAGCTGTCATCTCATGTGATAACAGTGTCTCCTGAAATATCTCCTGAAGGGCATGCCAGAGACTGTTTTATAGTTAACTTTTTTTTAATAATAAATAGGAGTACACTAACAATACATAATATAGCATAGCAAATACATAAACCAGTGACGTAGTTGTATATTATCAAGTATTATGTACTCTACGTAATTGTAGGCGATAGACTTTTACACCACTGGCAGCTCAGTAGGTTTGTTTACACCAGCATCACCACAAACATATGAGTAAAGTGTTGTGCTATGACATTATGATGGCTGTGACATGGCCAGGCAGTAGGAATTTTTCAGCTCCATTATAATCTTATTTAAGGGACCACTATTGTATATTCAGTCTGTTGTTGCCTGAAATGTTGTGTGGTGTGTGACTGTATATTTCGTGTTTTTTTATGCTTATGTGTATGTACTTTTTTTTTTTTTAACAAACTGGTTTATGCTGTTTTTAGTAATAATAGCTGCACAGTAGTTTATTATATGGGTGTACCATAATTTTTTCTTTTTTTTTTTTTTGAGAGACAGGATCTTGCCCTGTTACGCAGGTTGGAGGGCAGTGGCTTAATAATAGCTCATTGCAGCCTCAAACTGCTAACCTTAAGCAATACTTGAGTAATTACAATTACTAATTGTAATCCCAATTAATGAGACTACAGGTGGACACAACCACACCTGGCTAAATTTTTTTATTTTTTGTAAATGTGGGATCTCGCTGTGTTGCCTGGCCAGTGTACATAATTAATTCACAAACTCTTGGGCATTAAGTTCATTCTGTTTTTTCACCATCATGAGTAACGATGTAGTTAATATCTTTATAAATAATTCTTATGACTAGTGCAAATTTTTGCTTGAATTTTCTTTTGGATATATTACCAGGGACAGAATTTGCTAAATCAAAGGGTATGAGGTACCACAGTACACTCCCTTCTCTCCAATTCTGAGAATTTTCAAATATACCCCTCCAGCTCTAGCTAGATTTAAAGGGAGCTGTGTCCTCCTGATACTGTCACTTTTTCTTTTAGAAAGAATGTCAGACTTTGATAAAAGTAATTTTTTTTTCATGAGTCTATGTAGTATCAAAGTGTGGTTTGTTTCATATTAATTTTTTGTTGCTTTCATTTTATAATATTTTTTTTTTTTTTTTTTTTTTTTTTGAGATGTAGTTTCGCTCTTGTTGCCCAGGCTGGAGTGCAATGGTGTGATCTGGGCTCACTGCAACCTTTGCCTCCCAGGTTCAAGCGATTCTCCTGCCTCAGCCTCATGAGTAGCTGGGATTACAGGCATGCACCACCACACCCACCTAATTTTGTATTTTTAGTAGAGACAGGGTTTCTCCATGTTGGTCAAGCTGGTCTCGAACTCCCAACCTCAGGTGATCCACCTGCCTTGGCCTCCCAAAGTGCTGGGATTACAGACATGAGCCACCGCGCTTAGCCTGTTTTTTTTTTTTTTTAATTGATGTGTAATGTACATATTTTCAGTGTTCATGTAATAAGGCATTAATATAATTTATAAAGATGAATCAGCATACTTGGAGTAGCCGTCACCTTAACTACTTCACAGCTAAACTGTGCAGCTATTACTACTGAATATTATTACTTAAATATATTTTTATGCTAGGAACATTTGAATTTAGCTATTTTGAAATGTACAATCAGTTATAAACTATGGTCACCCTCTGATCTGTCTAATAGTAGGTCTCATTCTATTATAATCTGCTTTATATTTAGAGAGTTTTGGTGCATTTCAGAATCCTTTCTTTTAGACTTTTTTGACCATTTCATAAGGCATTGTTCAAGAGAAAAATTGTGTGTTTTGTGAAATAGCTTTGACAAATATTAAGAGGTTAAAATAGTGCTATATGAAAATAGCTTTTATTAATGCGGAAGAAACTATGAACTGCCTCTTTTTTTCCTGTAGGCTTACATATATGTCACTTAGGAAGAATTTTTCCTCCTTCAGAAAGTCAAAAAAAAGTGGTTGTACTTCTAGAAATTATTTACATAAGCTTTATCAGTTTAGTATTTAGTGTTTTCTGCAGTCATTTCTATAAGCTATTTCTTGTTAGTCACTTTTGAATATAAATGAAATGAGTAAAATAAAATTGATACCAACAATTTTTTTATTGGCTTTATTTTGTTTTCATTCTGTTTTTTTTTTTTTTTTTTTTTTAAATAGGGTCTCATTCTGTCACCCAGGCTTGCAGGCAGTGATGAGGTCATAACTCACTGCAGCCTCAAACTCCTGGGCTAAAGCAGTCCTCCAGCCTCAGCCTTCCGAGTAGCTGGGACTACAGGTGTACACCACCTGCCTGGCTAATTTTTTTTTCAGAGATGAGGGTCTCACTATGTTGCCCAGTTGGTCTTGAACTCCTGGCCTCAAGCAATCCTCTTGCCTCAGACTTCTAAGTAAAAAATTGACTTTTTTTAAAAGCAAATAATTATTTGGAAATGAATAATCATATACAAGACACCTGGAGGGGCAATATATATGATTTATATACCTATATCATTTTCATGTATCACAAACATTCCATTTATTGGATTTAAGTGTACCTATAATGTATTTAGATAATGATGGCATGTAAAATATATTTAATGTTTACATGTAAAGTTACATTTTCCTCCCCTGAAATATCTGAGTTACAGAATCTGAGGAAGTCATATCTTTTCTACCTCACTGCATTTAGGCTAAATTTTTATACTTCTTCCTTTTTTTTTTTTTTTTTTTTTTTTTGAGACAGCGTCTCACTCTGTCACCCAGGCTGGAGTGCAGTGGCGCCATCACAGCTCACTGCAGCCTCAACCTCCCAGGGATCAGGTGATCCTCCCATCTCAGCCTCCTGAGTAGGTGGGACTAGTTTGTAGAGACAGGGTTTCACCGTGATGCCCAGGCTGAAAACTGTACTTTTCTTAACTAATTTTGTTAGATTCAGTGAAACAACTCCTGCTCAAATAACTGGATTCAAAAAGTGACATTCAGTAGATGGCTTCTTTGGAATCAGTCATGATGAGCTATGAAGTCTACATGCTTGGGTTACTGCAGAGAAGGTGCTGTTACTTGTAGAAAATTCTCTTTGCTTTTTCTAGGTGGTAGCATTGGTAACCTTCCTGGAATGGTGATGAGGAGAATGCAAACACTTCCTTCTAGCCATAGTATAACTGGCTATGGAAGTTACGGAATAACTGGAAGAAGAATCCAGATTTTCTTAATTAAAATAAGTTTAATTTATACAACTAAAGTCTGCTTTAAAATGTGTCATTGTTTGTCAGTATTTTCTGTGGAGAAAACTGTTTTCTTTTTACTGTGAGGTATTTAACCTTTATAATCTCTTTTAAGCTCTTCTTGGTATTTAATTTTATTTTAGTGGTTAGAGGCTCAGTTCACATTTTTTTGAGTGTCAGTTACTTGCAATCAGTTCACATTTTCAAAGTACATAATTTTAAATCTGATCTATTGCATAAGGAAAAAGGAAAACAAAACATAAACTGCAGCTGTTCTAAAGAAGTGTTTATAGTCAGGTCCTCGTGCTTGAATTCATAAATTTTGAATGATATGTTTAAATTGAGAGAGAGCCTGGATAGCTCAGTTGGTAAAGCATCAGTCTTTTAATCTGAGGTCCAGAGTTCAAGTTCCTGTTTTGGTGTGTCCTGTGGCTTTTAGCACCTAATTCTGACTCCATTTTTGAAAAAGCCAAGGAAAAAAAAGTATCATTTGGGCCAGGTATGTTGGCTCATGCCTGTAATCCCAGCACTTTGGGAGGCCAGGGCAGGTGGGTTGCTTGAGACCTGGAGTTCAACACCAGCCTGGCCAACATGGCAGAACCCCATCTCTACTAAAAATACAAAAATTAACCAGACGTGGTGGTGTACACCTGTAGTCCCAGCTACGCGGGAGGCTGAGATACAAGAATCACTTGAACCTGGGAGACAGAGGTTGCAGTGAGCCAAGATCGTGCCGCTTCACTCCTGGGTAGCACAGCGAGACTGTCTCAAAAAAAAGAAAAAATTGAGAACTTTGAATACCAAAGAAGACATAATGGAGGATTATATAACTGCTTTATGTAAAAAATTACTATTAATATTTTAAAGACTTCTTGTTTTTTCATTCATCAAAACCAATATTGAATGAGAATGTGGTAAAGAAAATTCAAGTTGTAATACATCTATTGGATTCCTTTGAATTCTTTTATTTTTAGGAAGCTGCACAGGCCTTAATTTATGCTGAGATGGCAGGATCAAGCCTAGAACATATTCAAGAAAAAATAACTGAGTATCTGGAAAGAGTACAAGCTCTACATTCAGCAGGTTAGTAAAGGCCTACTAAACTTGTCACCAGCTTTTCTTTTCTCCCATCATGTCTTTTCCCCCTGTGTTTGTTTCTCTTCTTCATTTTTATCTTTGAATCTTGATCCTCACTCTGTTGCTGCTCATTCTACTTCTGCTAATCATCTCTTTAAAAATCATTTGGAAATAAGTGATAGATCTTTGAAGAGGAACCGTAGAGATAATGTAGTTAAGTTTCCTAATTTCCCAGAGTGCAGGATGGTGTGTTCAAACAATTAATCATTGGCAAAGTTAGGATTAGGATTCAGTTAAAGTCTGCTTTTAAAATATCTGTCACATGTCTCTTCCTTATGAAATTAAGTGACTGTTTCTCTTCAGTGTTTATAAACTTTAGCAGTAGTTTCATAGTCTCTTCTCTGTCAATGTCTTCTACTTTCAGACCTTTGCTAACCTCTTAAACCATATCTTGGGAAAGTGACATGTAAGCAGAGACTTGGAACAACTTGTATTTATTTTTGTAAACAGCACAGCAGGTACTATAATAGAAGTGTACATAGTCTTAATGGTCACAGTTTTGTTAGAGGTAACTGACCCTGTCTTGAAAAATAGAAAGTAAAATTAGCCATCGTAGTTACAGAGACTTGGAATTAAAAGATCCATGTTGAGTCTCTACCCTTTGACTTGTAGCTGTGAAGTCTTGGACTAGATCAGTGTTTCTCAGTAGGGAGTGATTTGCCCCCCAGGGGACATTTGCAATTTCTGGAGAAGTTTTTGGTTTTCATACTACTAGGTAGTAAGGAGTATGCCTCTGGCACGTAATTAGGTAGAGGCCAGAAATATTGCTAAAAATTCTGGAGTACACAAGACGGTCTTCTACAACAAAGAATTATCCAGCCCAAGATGTTGGTAATGCCAGGCTGAGAAACACTGGGCTAGATATTTCAATGTGTCTGAGCTTTGGTATCTTTTTCTTGAATGGGATTAGTACCTACTTCCGAGAGGTATTTAAGAAGGCTAAAGTTCTGAAAACATCAGCACAAACTGGGCACAGTGGTGAGTGCCAGATATTTGAGAGGTTGAGGCAGAAGGGTCACTTGAGCCCAGGAGTTTAAGAGTTTAAGGCCAGCCTCGGCAGCCTAGTGAGACCTGTATCTTAAAAAAAAAATCAGCATGTACCTCTAAAGAACTAACAAAATCTCAGACTTTTCTTAAATAGCAAGTTTAGCGAGATATAATTTCCATACCATAAAATTCACCCTCTTAAAGTGTATAATTCAGTTGTTTTTAGCATATTCCTAGAGTTGTGTAAGTATCCCCACTATCTAATTTTCAAATGTTTTCATCACCCCAAGAGAAACCTGTTAGCCATTAGGAGTCACTCCCCATTCTTCTGTCCCTCTAGCCACCAGTAATCTTGCTGTTTCTATGGATTTGCCTATTCCAGATATTTCATACAAATGAAATCATCCAATACATGGCCCTTTTGCTGTCTGGCTTCTTTTACTGAGTTTATTGTTTGCAAGATTTATTTACTTCATTCCTTTTTATGGCTGAGTAATACTTCATTGTATTGATATGCTGCATATTGTTTATTCATTAGTTGATGAACATTTGGGTTGTTTACACCTTTTGGCTATTATAAATAATGCAGTTAGGAACATTCATGTACACGTGCTGGCTCACACCTGTAATCCCAGCACTTTGGAAGGATGAGGCAAACAGATCACTTGAGGCCAGGAGTTTGAGATCAGCCTGCCCAACATGGTGAAACCCTGTCTCTACTAAAAATACAAAAATTAGCCGGGCATGGTGGTGCACGCGTGTACTCCCAGCTACTTGGGATGCTGAAGCATGAGAATTGCTTGAAGACCCGGGAGATGGAGGTGGAGGTGAGGCTAGATCGTGCCACTGCACTCCAGCCTGGATGACAGAGTGAGATTCTGTCTCCAAAAAAAACAAAATCGTGTACAGATTTTTGCATGGACATATGTTTTCTCAATTCTCTTGGAATTCCACCCAGAAGTGGAACTGCTGTGTCATAGGATATAGGTCCATGTTTAACTTTTTGAGGAACTGCCAAATTGTTTTCCAAAGTGACTACATGATTCTACAATTGGTTACACCATTTTGCAGTTCCACCAGCAGTGTGTCTGGGTTGCAAGTCTGTCACATCCTCACCAACACTTGTTACTGTCTTTTTTATTTTAGCCATCCTAGTGGGTATAAAGTGTCATCTTATTGTGGTTGTGATTTGCATTTTTTGATGGCTTATGTTGAGCATTTTCTTATGTGCCATTTGACCTTTTGAATGTCATCTTTGGAGAAATGTCTATTCAGATCCTTTGCCCATTTTTTAACTGGGTTGTCTTTATTGTTGAGTTGTAAGAGATCTTTATATATTCTGGATACATGTTTCTTATATATAGTTTTTTTTATTAAAAACAAAATATTCGAAGGGCAGTGAAAATACATAACTTATTCTAGGCCCAGGGTAAATAGAAAAAGCAAGAACTTGATCATCAGAGCCTAGTACATTACATTACACAATTTTGTCTGTACAGATAAGTTTTAATTGCCTTAAAATAGGTTTCTTAATATTTAGCAATTTCCAAGTTTTTGTTTTGTCTTTTGAGCTAGAGGAGCATATGAGGAGGACTCCTATGTTTTAATTTTTAAGTGAAGAGAATGCTAGTGGGAGAGAGAAATTCAGGGAAATAATTTTTTTAATAAGTAGTGTATTTTTTAATATTCTTTATCTCTGGTGTCTATTGTGTGATAAACAATTGGAGATTTTTTTTTCTTAGACCTTAAAATTAAGATTAAAAAGAGAAGGGAGGAAGGCTGGGCACAGTGGCTCATACCTGTAATCCCATCACTTTGGGAGGCCAAAACTGGCAGATTGTTTGAGCTTAGGAGTTCAAGACCAGCCTGGGAAACAGGGCAAAACCCTATCTCTACCAAAAAAAAGGGAGAGAGACAGAGAAAAATTAGCCAGGTATACTGGTATGCATCTGTAGTCCCAGCTACTCAGAAGGATGAAGTGGGTCACTGGAGCTCAAGGAGGTAGAGGCTGTAGTGAGCTGTGATCATGCCGCCGCACTCTAGCCTGGGCAATAGAGCATGAGGTCGTCTAAGAAAACAAAAATGAAGAGCGGAAAGTTGTCCTTTTTTAAAAATTTTTTAACTTTGCTAAGTTTTTTAAATGAATTACAGAGTTTTGGTAAAGAATGTTTTAAACGTCTGAAAATAGTGTGTTGTTTTCTGGCTGTATGAATATTTAAATAATATCTCTTCTGTATGTGCTTTTTTTCCTATTCTAGTTCAGTCAAAGAGTGCTGATCCTTTGAAGTCAAAACATCAGTTGGACTTAGAGCGCGCCCATTTCCTTGTCACACAAGCTTTTGACGAAGATGAAAAAGAGAATGTCGAAGACGCTATAGAATTGTACACAGAAGCTGTGGATCTCTGTCTGAAAACAGTATGTATAGCAAACAAATTACGTTTGATTGAGTTATGCCAAGATATTTCTTCTCTTGCTAGTGAATTTTACATAACACCTTGAATACAAGAATTTTAACAGAGTAAAAAAATTATAAATGTACCTAAATTACTCCTCAATAAAAGATGATGAGTAGGAAGTTAATGAGTTTTTGCATCTTATTAAAATTTTGACAGTATTGAGTCTTAAATTACAAGAAGTATTTTTAACCTTTGTATTATTATAACTAAGATAAACTTACTATAGAAAGAAATCATTATAACAAATCTATTAATTTAGAATAAACTTCTCCCTTTTTCAATTTTATGCACTAAAAAATAAGCTTGTGGTTTGGGCGAGCTTTATTTATTTGCAGTGTAAAATTTGTATGTTGAGTGGCTTTTACTGCTCCCTGCTGAGTCTTGGTTGGAACCGTTAGCTTCAAGGGACATCTAGTGCATAAGAGAGCAGTGTATTTGACAGGAGGATGAGGTAAAGTAGTTGAGACAGTCCCCAGTGTCTTTCAGAGGATTGGTTTTTTGGCACAGCCTTTTGCTCAGAGAAACCATCTGGCCTGATTTCTGTAGGTGCCTTGAGACTGTAAGTGCTAGCCTTCTGAGGTTCCTGCCACTCAGCCTTCCTTCCACAGCACTGTCATCAAATAGTTCTGGTCCAGTTAGCACTTGTCCGCATTAAGTGGTTTTAAAGTTCACCACAGTGACAAATTTTCAATACTATTTTAAATGATATCTTTAAGGATGAAAATTAATGTCATCTTTGTTTATTCTCAATTTCAACAAGTGTAATATACATTGTAAATTTTTTGCTTAGAAATACGTATCAAGCAAATTGAAAAATAATTATGCTTTAGAATATTTGTCTCTTTTTCTCTTAAGTCTTATGAAACTGCTGATAAAGCCCTGCAAAATAAACTGAAACAGTTGGCTCGACAGGCACTAGACAGGTGAGTTTGATCACTCAAGTTCTAATCCATGGGTAGCAGTTAGTGTTATTTAAACAGGTTAATGTGTTGTAAAGGCTGCACTAACAAACCTCCATCTTTTAACTGATTTAAAACACATCTTTCTACTTAGTGAATTTTACCTCCTCTCTCTAGTTCCCTGCTTTAAACTCAGTAACAAATCAATAAATGTTTTTAGTTTTAGTTTAGAACAGAAATTATTGTGATATTTGAAATGGAAGATCTTCTTTCTGTTGTGTAATATTAGACTTTGAAAGAGAGTTTCCAGAGAGCCTCCCAGATCTGCTAAAAATAGAAAACATAAACATGAACTTGCTTTCAGCGATATAACATAAAATTATACAACGTGTGTAGCTCTTTCACGTCTTGACCAAAATGCCAATTTTTCAGTGAAGCCTTCCCTAACCATTGTTTAAAATTGAATCTCCCCCAGCAGTTGCAACCTGATTATTCTAGTATTTTTCCCACTACTCTTATTTTCTAAGGTCTGTGAGATTTACTAACTTGTTATATTTGTTGTTAATACCTGTGTTCCCTCCAACCTTCATCCCCCAAATGTTAGCTTTGTGAGGGCAGAGATCTTTGTCTATTTTGTTTAGTGCTGTAACCAAGTACCTAGCAGAGTACCTGACATGTAGTATGTGCTCAGTAGATATTTGCTGAAAGAATGAATGAGTTTGCATAAGCAACACTCTTGAAAGAGTGTTGTAGACACACACAAAAAAGAGTGGAAATTGCTTTTATACCTGTAGCATGAATTATCCCCTTTTGAGGTTCTGACCTGATCGATAACTGTACCACCACAAGCCCTTCCTTTTTTAAGTGAAGTAAAATAGTCATCCCTCCTTTTCATTATCACCTACTAACCTTTAGTTTATTTCCTCAGATTCATGAAGATGTGAGCACTTGACACACAATTGTCTTCTCTGTCTTGACTTCTTCACCTGTCAGAATCATAAGTGACTTTATTACCTGTGGCTAACCCATCCAATATTCTTGAGTGCATCCTAAGCAAAGGGTGGGTGGGATAGCCATGGGCTCCTGTCTTTTGAAACTTACGGATCCACTCTCTAGGAAAATGTACATGAAATTTTTTTGCATATAATTTCAGAGTGTTCACAAGAATTCTGAAGCTCATATATGGACCTCAGGTTAAGAACTTCTATTTTTTAGCTTGTTAGTTCTTTGACAGAACAAAGTCAAAATTCTGTTGCATATCATGTGAGGCCGTCTGTGATCCAGCCCCTGCTTTCCTCTCTAGTCTCATCTCTTGCTGCCTCTCATTTGCACTTCTCACAGGGGCTACATTCATTCTTTTGAAATTACCTGGCCAGGTATGGTGGCTAACGCCTGTAATCCCAGCACTTTGGGAGGCCAAGGTGGGCGAATCACCTGAGTTCAGGAGTTTGAGACAAGCCTTGCCAACATGGCAAAATCCCGACTCTACTAAAAATACAAAAATTAGCTGGGCATGATGGTGGGCGCCTGTAATCTCAGCTACTCGGAAGGCTGAGGCAGGACAATCATTTGACCCGGGAGGGAGAGGTTGCAGTGAGCCGAGATTGCGCCACTGCCCTCCAGCCTGGCAACACAGTGAGATTCCATCTCAAAAAAAATTAAAAAAAGAAATTACCTTAACTCATTATGCTGTTTCATACTTCTGCATGTTTGTACATGTTCTTCTCTCTACTTAGAATGCTTCCTCACTATACATTCTTTTGTACCACTTTCCTTATATAGTGTCTGATTAGGTAATAAGTGCATAATTAATGTCAGTAGAATATTGTTTGTAAAAAATGCTTATGTTTGGAAATGACTTAAGTCATGAAATGTTAACTAGTATGTAAGAATTTTATATACTAATTTTACATTAGGGATGCTTGACTGGTTCTTCAAGTAAATTTTGTTTTCCAAAAAGCTTAAACTTGAGAAGAAAATCTAGAACAGTTGTTTGTGCCTGTTACAGAGCAGAAGCACTGAGTGAGCCTTTGACCAAGCCATTTTGCAAAATCAAGTCAACAAATATTAAACCAAAGCCACCTCCAGTGAGAGCACATTTTCCACTGGGAGCTAATCCCTTCCTTGAAAGACCTCAGTCATTTATAAGTCCACAGTCATGTGATGCACAAGGACAGAAATACACAGCAGAAGAAATAGAAGTACTCAGGTAAATAAGTTTATAATTAATTATAATGAATTTTGTTAACATCAATGCAGAATTTTATTTTCATTAGGTTTGCTGAATTCAGATTTCTCCTATAACGTATTGTGCTGTTATAGTGTAATTATATCATCATGTAGTCACAACTTAGTTTTAAAATTTTAGTTCCAATATGTTTTATTTTATTTTTAGTTTTGTTTTGGAAACAGTCTAGCACTGTCGCTCAGGCTGGCGTGCAGTGGTGCGATCTTAGCTCACTGCAGCCTCTGCCTCCTGGGCTCAAACGATTCTCCTTCCTCAGCCTCCAGAGTAGCTGGGACTACAGACGTGCACCACCACACCCAATTTTTATTTTATTTTTATTTTCTAGCACAGACAGGGTTTTACCATGTTAGCCAAGCTAGTCTTGAACTCCTGACGTCAAGCGATCTGCCTGCCTTGGCCTCCCAAAGTGCTGGGATTACAGGCATGAGCCACCGTTTCAATATATTTTAATATTAGCATTTTTACTAGACGTGGTACACTTTTCTAAAAATCCTAGCATTCTGTGAAATTGAACCACTAAAGGTTAAGGAGCAAAATGAGCTGTGGCAGACCACTCATTATCTATGTAACTTTGTAACCAGAGCCCTAATGCAGGAAAAATGTTACTTTGAAATAAGAGTCTAGTGGGTGTACTAGCTGCTCACTCCTGTAATCCCAGCATTTTGGGAGGCAAAGGGGATGGATCACTTGAGCCCAGGAGTTCAAGACCAGCCTGGGCGACATGCTGAAACCCTGTCTCGACTAAAAATACAAAAAAATAGTTAGGTGTAATAATTGTACCTGTAGTCTTAGCTACATGGGAGGCTGAGTTGGGAGGCTCACTTGAACCCAGGAGGTGGAGGTTGCGGAGCCTAAATCATGCCACACACTCTAGCATGGGCAATAGGAGACCCAATCTCAAGGAAAAAAAAAAATACATGTGTGTGTAATTAAAAATTTTTCTTTAAAGGGTTTTACATGCACCAAAAAAAAAGGAATATGTGACAGAAACTTCAAACTATATGCCATATGGCTCTTTACAGAAAACATTTGACGACCCCTCATCTAGGCAGCCAGCTTAGTCTGTCTGAAAACTCAGTCTCAGAGGATATTAAAAATGTAAAACACGGCTACTCTGGGCACACTGCCTATGGAGTAGCCCTGCTCCACAAGGAGCAATACAAAGAAAAAAAAAGTAAAACACAGTGATGTGGAAATTCTTGATTGCCCTCCGAACCAGTGTAGATGGGATAAGTCCCTGAACGAGTGTGGTGTTTTTAAAATTGAGCACTGCAGGAAGTTCGGTCTGCTTAGAGCTATGTAAGTCATGTAGGTGTTCATCTTTCTGTTTTCTGAAATTGAGCTGACAGGGCTTCTGCCTAAGTAGTAGCCATTCGAGAGCAATTTTCTTTCCTTTCCTGCTGAAGATTTTAATTGTACTCCTGCTGATCTGGCTGCTTTTGTCTAGAAAAAATTGCGTATGTGCCAACACATCACAATGCGGAACAAAGAAGGTAGTTTTAAAGCTGAAAGACTAAACACTTTTCCGTATGTTACCTTCACACATTTGAAATTCTGTACTACACCAAAACAACTCTGTATTCCACCTAACAAAATGCGGCTATCCTTCACGTGAGTGAAAAGTTTTCATCATCTTTTCAAAACAAGGCTGTAGTCTCAAATCATTTCATCTATTTCTGACTGTATTAAGTAGTCCTCAGATTTCCTATTGTTACCTAAAGACTAAATTGTGAAGTTACTCTGCAACCTCTTATAAATAAAATAAGGGAGAGAAACAGATACAAGAAGGAAATAGTTAATGTAGATAAATAAACATATACACAAAACAAGGAAAATGCAAAGCTACTACAAACCTCATTTCTTTGTCAGTAGACCATAGCTGGTACCTGTGACACTTCCTTCCTCCACTGCCCATTTCATATCCCCATAACCAGAAAATGTGAAAAGCAAATATATCCGAATTGTAAATGTCATGTTTTTAAAATTCCAAAATAACTTAAGCAATTGATTTCTCCCTTTAGGCTTAGGATAGAATTGGTTTTGTGACTTGGTGTCAAGGACACTTTCATTACCTCTTGAATAGTCCTGTCATCTTGTGGGTGTTAGCCTTAAAAGTATATTCTTATTGGTTTGAATTGAATCAGTTATTTTCTGGTATTTTATGAAAATTTTGTCCAGAGTACACTGTATCAGCACATGAGGTTGTCAGTTTAATTTTAATACAGTATCATACCTTGTCATTTAAATTTTAAAGAGTTGAAATAAGATTGGCAATTAAGGTGAACTTGAACATTTAGATTTTTTTTTCTTGTGTTTGATAGGACAACATCAAAAATAAATGGCATAGAATATGTTCCTTTCATGAATGTTGACCTGAGAGAACGTTTTGCCTATCCAATGCCTTTCTGGTAAGTAAGCACTATTGCAACTTTTAGTTCCAACATTTTAATTTTTCAGTACTTTTTCAGTACTCTGAAGTTCAATTTAATAGCCTTGAAATTAAAATTTGTAAAAAAACAAATCTTTTGGAATAGAGGGGTGGCTGTGGGAAAGAGGTGGGGCAACATAGCAAGAGCACTTTTGTTATTTGCCCAGTCATGAGGACATGAGGATCTCCTTTTGCCTAACATTATTTCTGTAGTGTCTAGCACAGTACCTGGTGTAAAGTAAGTACTCAGTAAATATTTGTCCAAGCAGTGATTGAATCATAACAGAAATACAAGCCAGGAAAGAAACTGAATGGAAAAGGGGAATGGAATGACATCATTGTTTCCTAAGAAGATCCACTTCAAGGAAGGGTTATTTATGACAGGATTAGTTAGGACAGCCTTCCAGGACAGTGGCAGCTTATGTCAAGAGCCTTAAAAATATGGTTTGGTTCAGGACTCCCAGCTTCTAGTCATCCTAAGGAAATCAGTCAAAGATGTACATAATAAGGACACTCATCAAAGCATCTGTTCCAGCAAAAAATTACTGAAACAAACTATCCGGCAGTATGAGAATGATTAAATAATGGTACATCTATACAGTCAAATACGCTACTCAAAATAAGCGTTTTAAAATGTAGAAAAAAAATGTTCCCGTTACAGAAATTGAAAAGAAAATTATATATAATGTCTCAATTTCTTTTTCTTTTTCTTTCTGTTTTTTGTTTTTTTGTTTTTTTTTAGATGGGTTCTCACTCCTGTTGCCTAGCCTGGAGTGCAGTGATGTGATCATGGCTCACATCTTGACTTCCGGGGCTCCGGTGATTCTCCCACCTCAGCCTCCTGAATAGCTGGGACCACAGGCATGCACCACCACACACAGCTAATTTTTGTATTTTTAGTAGAGATGAGATTTCACCATGTTGGCCAGGCTGGTATTGAACTCCTGACCTCAAGTGATCCACCTGTCTCAGCCCTCAAAGTGCTGGGATTACAGGTGTGAGCCACTATGCCTGACCCTTATTTTTCTTTTCATATATTTATAGATGCATAGGAAAAATGATACGGAGAAATACACCAGAATATTTACAGTGGTTATGTCTAGGAAACACAATTGGGGGATTTACCTTCTTTTAATATTTCTTTATTTTTCAAAATATCTCCAATGAGCTTGTTACGTTTATTATTAGGGAAAAAAAAAGCTGGTTGCTCACTATATAGAGTATGAAAACTCTATAAAGAACAAAAGGGCTGCTTTTTATTTTCTAGTGTTTTGCCCAAGGTTTAGGTATCTCAAAGACAGTTATCAACCTAGTTTTTCACTCGGGCAGCTGTGTAATGCTAGTAACTGATTGGGATCAAAGGAATTTTTATATATGAGAAACTTTATAGCATTAATGTTCAGGGCAGTCTTCTAGAGCCAAACTTTCTGGTCTCAAATCTTGTGTAACACTGGGCAAGTTGTTAAATCTGTTTCAGTTTCCTGCATGTAAAATGGGGATAATACTAGAAACTCCCTCATAATGTTACTATGAGTTAATAAAATGTAAAACCCTGAGAATGGTGCTTGTTATATAGCAAGCACTATATAATAAAGGTCAACTGGTAGAAAAAGAATTATTTTGTTAGATACTGAGTTATATAACAATTTGGCTGTATATTTCAAATAATTTAACATTTTGTAGACCTCTTTGATCTCAAATTTAATTTCAGGAATCCAGTTGTAAACTATTTAGAGATATACTCAAAGATTCATATGAAAGCTATTTATCATTATTGTTATAATTGTAAAAATGAATCAGTTATTCTAGTATCTTCTTGACAATATTCAAGTAGAGATGTAAACTTATTTCTTTGTGCAACAGATTTAGGTAAATTATATTTTTAATGCTTATATGACACAGTGTTCATCAGAAAAATGTAATATAGCTGTAAACAATCAAGTTTTCAAGGAATGTAATAACATGGGAAAATGCTCATAATATAATTGGAGAAGTAAAATGTGCAGCCATACAGACTCCCTTAATTTAGGCATAGCATTTGTCACAGTTGGAATTTTTCTTTTCTTTTCTTTAATGTGATTACTTGCTTAATCCCTGTCTACTCTAGCATATATAAATTTCATAAGGACAGTCTATTTTAATTAAGTTGCACCCCAGTGCCTACCACAGTATCTGCTGTATAGTAGGTAATAAATACTTCTTGAAGTAGTTAAATTGGGAGAAAACAAGAATAAATACTAAAATTGCTACTCTTAAGTGGCAAAATATTTTCTTATTTCTTAGATTATTTTGCTATAAGAATAATCAGAAGAAAAAACAACAGTAAATGTTTTTAAGTTGGGATAACAGATTGTCAGGAAAGACTCCAGAATTTATGAATGGTTATCTCTGGATAGAGAGATTGAATTATTTTTTTAAAATTTTCCTATTCTGGTCATATTTTACCTTTTTTTTTTTTTTTTGAGACGGAGTCTTCAAAGAGTGCAGTTGTGCGATCTCAGCTCACTGCAACCTCCACCTTCCAGGTTCAAGAGATTCTCCTACCTCAGACCTCAAGTAACTGGGATAACAGTCGCCTGCCACCACACCTGGCTAATTTTGTATTTTTAGTAGAGACTGGGTTTCACCATGTTGGTCAAGCTGGTCTTGAACTCCTAACCTCAAGTGATCCGCCTGCCTCTGCCTCCCGAAGTGGTGGGATTACAGGCATGAGCCACCGCACCCAGCTGTGAAATATTTTTAATATCTTTAAGTTCTAAGGAAAAAAAACCTTGAATTTGATAATCCTCTGGTGACTTGAGAGAACAGATGTGGAATCTGATTTATGCTGAAATAAGGCTCATACAACAGGTTAATAACACATTATAAATTTGAATTTGCCTTAATTTTTTTCCCTCAAAATTTTTGACAGCTATTTTTAAACTCTTCTGAATTCAGTCAGCTCACTTTCTGTTTACAGTTAGCACCTGATAGTACAGGTACCAAAATGTTACCTGGAATACTAGTGGTTCTGTGAGATGATAATAAAAAATGTTTGAGGTATGTTATATACCATATTCTACTCTAAGAGATTTTGATAAACATTGGCTTATTAAATGTCTAGAGGTGTCCTTCAATGAAAAAACTAATACTTTAACCAGGAGTTTGTAGATCATACTTGACCACAAAATCCTCTTTTTTCCCAGTATCTGTCACCATTATTTGAAGAAAAAAAAAAAGTTATATTTGTTCCAGTTGACATATACTTTCTATTACTAAGAAATCTTTTGAAAACCAGTTTGTTGCTCTTGCTCTAGAAAAGGTTTGGGATGGTTGGTCCTGGTGGCTCATGTCTGTAATACCAGCACTCTGGGAGGCCAAGGCTAGAGGATCATTTAAGCACAGACGTTCTGGACCAGCCTGGGCAACATATGGAGACCTCAACTGTTTTTTGTTTTGTTTTTCAAAAAAAAAAAAAAAAGTTTAGGGAAAGGTAGATGTTTCCTCTTGGTGCTACACATCAATTTTAGATAAATACTGTAACACACAGTGAGTAGAGAGTAATAGATAAGAATGGTGGATTTGGCACCAGAGACCTGGATTCAGATGCCAGTTCTGCTACTTCTTAGCTGTCTGACCTCGGTAAGTCATTAGTCCCTTATAGCTATTTCCAAAAATTCCTTTAATAGAGTTGTTTTAAGAAGTAAGTGGATTATGTATGTAAAGCACTTCAGCATGATGTCTGGCACATGGTTAGTATTCACTAAATTAGCTACACTCGTTATTATCCTTGCCAAGTGGAGTTTGTAAAGAACCAGCTTAGAATCTTTACCTTCCTAGGTCCTTTTGAATGAATCAGCTTGTCCTATTGTTAATGGTTTCATTTTATTGCTGAATTTCTTGAATACATTTATGCTAAATTTTTAAAATTCGTAAAGTAAATATAAATGAATTTAAGTTGTTCTTCTGTTTTCAATTATTTAGGTATATTTTTTAGTTAGAGGGGATGATCAGGTTGACTGGACTCAGGGTTAAGTGTAAAAAGCCAAATTTGACCAGAAGGTTATTTTAGGATGATGTACTGCTGTAATCGCTAGACGCCCCCCACCCAAAAAACAGACTCTAGGAAGTTTAACTTTGGCTTCGAGTCATTTTTTAAGATTAAGTTTTTTATTTTAATTTTTATTGTTACCTCAGTGACAGATTGGGCAAGCTACCATTATCACCTAAACAAAAAACCACATTTTCCAAATGGGTACGACCAGAAGACCTCACCAACAATCCTACAATGATATATACTGTGTCCAGTTTTAGCATAAAGCAGGTGAGCATTTATTTTGTCTGATTTTATAGGAAAGTTAGCATTTTAAAGTAATTTGTGTATAAGTTTGAGTTTTTTCTTAGAATTTTATTATATTCAGGTACATGAGTGTAATTGGAAAAATTGTTCACTCTACATATATTGACTGAAACATACTGAGGTAATATAAGTATAAATCACTTTTGAGAGATTACAGATTTTTATGTGGACTCTATGTACTTGTAGATGTAAAACTTGAGAATCTGAATTTCACCTTCGATAAGGGAATAGATATCAGCAATAGAAAGATATTTAATTATTTGATTATTCAAAATCAACTTTATTAAAATACATTATTTAATTTTTCTAGGATTTATTAAAATGTGTGAGTTAGCAGTATGGCGTTTCTATTTGTTATTTTCCTATTCAAATAATAGCCAGGAAAATATTTAGTATACATTGTAGCACTGTTCACAATAACAAAGTCATGGAATCAATCTAAATGCCCATCAGTGACAGTTTGGATGAAGAAAATGTACGGACACACCAAGGAATACTGTGCAGCCATAAAAAGAACAAGATGTCTTGTAGGAACATGAATGGAGCTGGAGGCCATTATCCTTAGCAAACTAATGTAGAACAGAAAACCAGATACTGCACGTTCTCACAAGTGGGAGCTTAATGATGAGAACACAAAGAAGGGAACAGCAGACACTGGGTTCTACTTGAGCATGGAGGGTGGGAAGAGGGAGAGGAGCAGAAAAAAATAACTGTTGGTAAGTACTGGGCTAATACCTGGGTGTTGAAATAATCTGTGCAACAAACGCCTGTGAGAAGAGTTCACCTATGTAACCTTCCACATGGACCCCCGAACCTAAAATGGAAGTTTTTTTAAAAAAAGATATTTAGTATAAAAAGTCAGATACTTGGGGCAGTGTACATATATTGCAGTAATGTTGAAATTACATGAATGAATATGAATATGTTAATTATTATTAACAGACAATAGTATCGGATTGCTCTTTTGTGGCATCACTGGCCATCAGTGCAGCTTATGAAAGACGATTTAATAAGAAGTTGATTACCAGGTACAAATCTGTATTTCTCTCTTTACCTCTTTTTGTGTAATTGCCCTTTAACAAGAAATTTAAAACTTAAGCCTGACCTGTATAGAAAGTGGAGAGGGCATATCATTCAGAATATGGCCCTTCTGTAGAAATTAAGCAGATGATTTATGAATGGAAAGATGTGCTAAAATAGTCCAAGAACATATATACATGTAGTTAATAGATATGGAATTAATATGTTTTGAAATAAAATTTATCAAAGTAAAATCATGTCATATTGATAACACTTTATAATTGGACTGTAAAATGAGGTAGTCACTAGCCACGTGGCTACTGAGCACTTGAAATGGATTAGTCTGAACTGAGATGAGATGCACTGCAAGTGTAAAATGCACAAGATTTTGAAAACTTCAGAACATAAATGCAAAATCGCAAAACATCTCAAATTTTTGTGTTGATTCTATGTTAAAATCCTAATGTTTTTGATTTGTGATTAAAACATTAAAATTGGTTTTACCTATTTAATTTTTAATGTGGTTACTGGAAAATATCTTTCTGTTGTCTTGAATTGCTTTAGAATGTATTAAAATGTTTCTGAAATACTTTTTCGGTTTTTGAAAGATATATTAAAATCACTCATTGCAAAAATTAAGCATTATAATTTTTTCTTTCAACTTTTCCTGAGTGGTTTTTGTGTGTTAAGTCCTAAGAGTGCAAAGGTGAATTAGACACAGTCCTTAGTTTCAACCGTTTGCCATGTAAGTGGTCCAAATGTATTTTAAAAGAAAATTGATAACACTGATAGTTGTTCAGGTATCTTATTGTATAATTTTATGCAACTTTATGTCAGAGTTATACCTACTGGCCTTAGTTGTGGTTAATTGAAGTGATCTTCTTAGGGCCAGTGGTAAAAGATTATTTTAAAATATATACATTTAATTAGGTGATTTATTAGGGTGTATAAGTTAACATTGAACACTTTTCAGAATATTTTGAAATTTATGCCTACTTTATGATCTCAGAAAATTAATAATAGTAAATAAGCACTTTGATGAGGGTGTACTTCATTTTCTAGTCCTATTGTAGGAAAATATTCTCCTGTTTGTTTTTATGAAATTGCTAAGGTGGTAGTATATGCCTGAATGAAATGTTCTGCATAGTAGTTGATATTGAATGCTAATGTTGGTATTTCAATATTTCTTTTTCTTACAAAAGCATAATTTATCCTCAAAACAAGGATGGTGAACCAGAGTACAATCCATGTGGGAAGTATATGGTAAAACTTCACCTCAATGGTGTCCCAAGAAAGGTGAATAATGTCTCTCCCTACTCCCAACCCTTGTCTGTCTCCCTTCCCTACTTTTGAATCTTGAGTGAAATCATTAAGAAATGTCACCTGTGTAAACATTGGAAAAGTCAGTTTGTCTGCGATACTATATATTAACTACCAGTGGCATCATATGTTAATTAAAAATTAAAACCATGGCAAGTATGAATTTGTTGTTTAAATAGGTTTGAGAAAATATATACAGTTTCAAAAAGTAACATTGAACTAAGGATTTGCTAGTGCTTAAAATAAATTTTCATCTGGTAGTTCATGATTGTTTTGATTAAAAGGAAATCAAACTAAATCTGTTAGGTCAGAAGAGTGTATATGTAGTCATAACTTGAGATGTAAGATGGTTTTAAAATTATTTCCTTTTAAATCTATATAGGCATAATTTAAATTCACACGAATTTAGTTTTTCTTTTTTTTTTTTTTTTTTTTTTTGAGATGAAGTCTCACTCTGTCGCCCAGGCTGGAGTGCAGTGGCATGATCTCGGCTCACTGCAACCTCCACCTCCCAGGTTCAAGTGATTCTTCTGCCTCAGCCTCCCGAGTAGCTGCTGTTACAGGCTTGTGCCACCACGCCCAGCAAATTTTTTTTTTTTTTTTTTTTTTTTTGTATTTTTAGTAGAGACGGGGTTTCATCGTGTTGGCCAGGCTGGTCTTGAACGTCTGACCTCATGATCCGCCCACCTCAGCCTCCCAAAGTGGCTTGAGCCACCACAGCCAGCTAGTTTGCACTCATTTCTTTAAGGACTCTGAACTTTATTAGGGCCTTGCGTTGTTAGGATTCTCCACCACCTGTCCATACTGACATCCATGCAGCAACATCAGCATCACCTGGGAGCTTGTTTGTTTTGCAGAATTTCAGGATTTGCCCTAGACTTATTGAATCAGAATCTACATTTCACCTAGATCCTCTGGTGATTTCAGTCTGAAAATCGTTGCTCTGTAGTTCAGTAATACTCAGATTTCAGTATGCATAGAATCACCTGGCAGATGATTATCTGTTATTAAAACACAGATTTCTGGACCTCAGGCCCAGAGTTTCTGATTCAGGTCTGAGATTAGATCAAAATTTGCATTTCTAACAAGATCCCAGGCGATGCTGATGATGTTGTCTAGGATACTCTCTGAGAGCCATTTTACCTGATTACTTAAAAAGTAAACAAAATTATTGAGAATAATTTTACTGAACTATAATTCTTTATCTCTTGTTTAAAGAATCTTTAAAGATGTATTGCATAACATTCTGTTGGTGTTAAATCAAAATTCTTATATCTCTCAGATAACTTTGAATTAGATACTATATTTTTGTGATTATATTACTTCTGTTATATATATTTTCTAGTCATAACGTTCTACTTTTACAGCTATACATGAGTCTTCTTACAGGTTTAGGATAAAATGACAATAATATTGTTATTCACTTTAATAGTGAGGCCCTTTTGTAATTACTTTAAATGTAAATTTCTAGAATATCTAATATAGGTTGAGTATCCCTTATCCAAAATGCTTGGGACCAGAGTGTTTTGGATTTTGGATTATAACAGATTTTTGAATATTTGCAGAATACCTACAGGTTGAACAACTCTAATCTGAAATCTAAAACACTCCCGTAAGTATTTCTTTTGAGCATCATGTCAGCGCTCAAGAAATTTTGGATTTTGGAGCATTGCAAATTTTAAATTTTTTATTTTGGATGCTCACCGTTTTAATTTCAGTGATGGTTACATGATTAGTCAATTGATTCAAGGTTATTATCTGACAGATTCATTTTTAAAGTTGGATAAAGACATCATATTAAAAAGAGCAACATTTTATAATTGGTAAGATTCTAGAAACGTTATCTTAATAGCCATCCAGCATATTGTGCCTTGTATTTTATCGTTATGAAAAGTGTATTTTTGTTTCTTGATAGAAAGGATTTTAAAACATTTTGTGCACCTAACAAGGTTAATGTTCTCTTTCTCCAGGTGATAATTGATGACCAGTTACCTGTTGATCACAAGGGAGAATTGCTCTGTTCTTATTCCAACAATAAAAGTGAATTATGGGTTTCTCTTATAGAAAAAGCATACATGAAAGTCATGGGAGGATATGATTTTCCAGGATCCAACTCTGTGAGTAATAGATAAGACAATCCAGACAGACTTACGCTATCTAATATAACTATTTTAAATTTGAAAAATTCTAGGTGGTCTTTTTGTTAATAGGAAAAGCAGATTTTCAACCCCTGAAAAAGGATGACCAGTCCCCGTGTTATGGGGATATATTTTCTTGTGTATCTGGGAAAGCCTAAACTGCATCTCATTTTGTGCCAGAATAAAGGCCAATTATAAATACAGTGTACCTTTCTAGAGCAGTCTGTTTAGATCAAATGGATGTATCTTATTATCATGTATATTTTTATTTGTAATGCAGGTTCAAGGAGTTGCATGTTTTATCCAATCTTAACAGAAATTAGTCAGATTGGTATGACTTTAAATTTTTTTTTTTTTTTTTTTTTTTTGAAAATGGATATTTCTCTGTTTCCCAGGCTGGAGTGCAGTAGCACGATCTCAGCTCACTACAACCTCTGCCTTCCAGGTTCAAGCAATTCTCCTGCCTCAGCCTCCCTAGTAGCTGGGACCACAGGCATGCACCACCACGCCCAGCTAATTTTTGTATTCTTAGTAGAGATGGGGTTTCACCATGTGGCCAGGCTGGTCTTGAACTCCTGACCTCAGGTGATCCACCTGCCTCGGCCTCCCAAAGTGCTGGGATTACAGGCGTGAGCCACTGCACCTAGCCTGGCATGACTTTAAATTCTTACAGTTACCAGCCTGTGGCGTTAGAAAATATTTAACCTTACTTAGCCTCTTCATGTATCCATAATATAAGGATAATATCTACCTCTTGTCGTAAAGTCATAAAGATGAAGTAATGTATGCAAATCACCCATCATTCGTAAGTGGTTAGTTTCCCTGCCAAACCAGATGTCCTTGGTTTTTCCAGTTGTTTTTTTTTTTTCTTTTCGCCCAGTTCTAATGCTAGGCAAAGAATATATAGGTCATAATTAAATGCAATAGGATGTTACAGTTCCTTTCTTCCCAGCCTATACTTTGAATTGCTCTAGCCTTCGCGTACTGTTAGTTTAGCTTTCTAATCTGTTGCTTGTTGATTTACTCAGAAGTTTAGAGAAAGAATGGGAATGTATATAAAACATGAGAAATATTTCAAGAACTCACTGAAAGGAGAATGACTGCATCATTGAAGCAGTTTTTTCTGTTAAGTATCTTTTTATTATATTCATCAGTAAAATAGTTTTTTATTCAGGAAGAGCAACAAAGATTGTGGGGAAAAATATGCATGTTCAAAATCAGGTAGGAATTTGAGTGAAATAAACGTATTACGGGTTGAAAACAACTACCTTCTGATTTATTTCTACCAAAATTATTATGCCAAATCAGTGAGATGTCATTGCTCTGGGGATTTAAGAACTTGAAAATGACACTGGCTGTCCTGAAATGTGTTTCTCTTGCAGAATATTGATCTTCATGCACTCACAGGCTGGATACCAGAAAGAATTGCTATGCATTCAGATAGCCAAACTTTCAGTAAGGATAATTCTTTCAGAATGCTTTATCAAAGGTAAACATTTTTTTGTGTTATGTGTGTGGGAAATGTCATTTAAAAACATGTCATGCCTTATGTAGAATAGAGGTTGCAGAAGCTGTTGTTTTTAGTTATTTTAAGGAAATTGTTTTTAAAATAGGGTTCACATTATGTACTTCCTGTAGTCCTCAGTTATCTTCCCTAATAGTTAATCCAAATTGTAGGTAATCTAAAATACTTGAATATGCAATATGGAAAAATTATTTTAGACTTACTGGTTAATTACCAAGTTGAGGGACAGTGGGAAAAGAGAAGTCTGAGAAGTTAAACCTTAAATGGATAATCCATATGTAGGGACTGGAAATTTGTCTAAACAGTAATACACATTGGGTTGCAAAACTAGAAAGCTCAGTGATTTGATAAGTAAAATGATGTGCCGTTTTGGGAAGTGCCTTTGGTATTTTGCATCTTTATTTTTATTTGTAAACCACTTGAAATTTAGCATTTGTTTTCCTTCATTGGTAGGTTTCTACTTTAGAATTAAGTTGCCTAAAGCTTAAAAAAAACTGATAATTTATGTGATATACTGTGAATTAGAAATGTACTTCTTGTACATTCTTGGCCCATTTTCATGTAAGCCATTAAACTAACAATAAAATGGTGTGATCTTGGATTAAAAATGTGTTTTTCTTTAATTAATTGTCCTTGGGGTTCATTCCAGATTTCACAAAGGGGATGTCCTCATCACTGCATCAACTGGCATGATGACAGAAGCTGAAGGAGAGAAGTGGGGCTTGGTTCCCACACATGCTTATGCAGTTTTGGATATTAGAGAGTTCAAGGTTCGCCTTAAATCTTTTTCTTTTTTCTTGTTGGATAAGACATTTGCAGGGATCCCAGATAATTTGTCAGACTTTTGAATACTGACAAATCAAGGCTTAAGTGGAGTTTGTAAACCATTTCACCTACTACGTTAAACGACTCTACCGTTGGAAATTGTGAAATTAAAAGATGGGAAAGGAAATCATAGGGATGGCACAGATACTGATGACAGAACAAAAACGCTTTTACACCTGTTTGTCTTTTCCAGATAAGCAGCAGTTTTGAGGTGAGTACATAGCTCCCAAGATTCCAAGCTGTGTATTGGTGTTTGGATCAATCACAGTGTTAAGCTCTTAAGTCAGTGCTCCCCAACCTTTTTGGCACCAGGGATCAGTTTTGTGGAAGACAGTTTTTCCACAGACTGGGGGGCAGTTGGGAGCATGGTTTTAGGATAAAACTGTTTCACCCCAGATCATCAGGCATTAGATTCATAAGGAGAATGTAATCTAGATCCCTTGCATGCACAGTTCACGGTAGGGTTCACACTCCTATGAGAATCTTAACGCCACCACTGATCTGACAGGAGGCGGAGCTCAGACTGTAATGCTCACTCACCCACTGCTCACCTGCTGTGCGGCCTAGTTCCTAACAGGCCATGGACCAGTACTGGTCTGTGGCCCAGGGGTTGGCAACCCCTGCTGTAAAGCATAGTAGACACTGAATAAATGTTTGTGAAAGGGGGCCAGACATAGTGGCTCACACTTGTAATCCTGATACTTTGGGAAGCTGAGGCAGGAGGATCTCTTGAGGCCAGGAGTTCAAGACCAGCCTGAGCAACATAGTAAGGCCCCATCTCTACAAAAAATCAAAAAATTAGTTGGGCATGGTGCTGTATGTTTATAATTACAGCTACTCAAGATGCTGAGGTGGGAAGATGGCTTGAGCACAGAAGGTCAAGGCTGCAGTGAGCCATGATCACACCACTGCATTTCAGCTTGAGTGATAGAGACCCTGTCTTAAAAAAAATAATAAATTGTGAAAGGGGAAGGAAATAGGAAGATAGCTAGGCATCAGATACATGCCATTGGGTTTTTGTGAGCAAGAATTTTTCTCCTAGAAGTCCTTGCATGCTGTCAGGCCTTTCAGGCAGACCCTATTTCTGCAATATCTGGACTTAGGTGTTAGAATATTTGACTTCATTACTTCTGAGGTGGTTGTTATTTTTAATTAAAAAATGGATTGGTTCTATGAATTAGAAAATACAAAGATTATTAAAGAAGCACTATTTCTTAATGAAGGACTCTTGATAACAGAACAAATAGAAGTAGTGATCAGTCAGCAATAACAGAGCCCCCTACTGTGTGTTAATTAGACTGGTTTTCTTATGTGTGGCACATGAAATTACAGTCACATGTTGCTTAATGATAAGTATGCATTCTAAGATAAGCATCGTTAGGTGATTTTGTTGTGGCATGAACATCATAAAATGTACTTACACAAATCTAGATGTTACAGCCTACTGTACACCTAGGCTCTACGGTATAGCCTAGTACTCCTAGATTACAAACCTGTACAGCACATTATTGTATTGAATACTGTAGGCAGTTATAACAAAACGGTAAGTATTTGTATATCTAAACATAGAAAAGGCACAGTAAAAATACAATATAAAAGATTTTGTTAAATGGTACACCTGTATAGGGCACTTAAATGAATGGAGCTTGCAGGACTGGAAGTTACTTTGGGTGAGTGGGTGAGTGGTGAATGAACAGGAAAGACTCAGGCATTGTTTTACACTACTGTAGACTTTATGAACAGTGGACATGTAGATTTTGTGAGAATATTGTTTTCTTCAATAATGAATTGTTTTAAGCCAGTCAAATTCATCAGCAGTGGCTGTATACCAACTTCAGTGATACTAATGTTGTTAATAATTTCTGATTAACCCACTACCATCGGACCAGCCCAATAATAAATTAACCTTGGCTTACTGTAATTTTTTACTTTATAAACTTTAAAATTTTAAACTTTCTGACTCTGTAATAACAATATGTTTGTAGAGCTGTACACAAATACTTTACATTCTTGTTCTATGAGCTTTTTCTATTAAATCTTTTTTTTTTTTAAGCTATTTTGTTAAAATCTGAAACATAAACACACACATTAGCCTAGGCCCACATGGGGACAGGATCAACAAGATGTCACTTGGCAATACAAGTTTTTCAGCTCCATTATAATCTTATGAAACCATTACAATGTATGTAATCCATCACTGTCTGAAATTTCATTTTGTGGTGCATGGCTGTATATGAATTATGAGGGTAATAGGGACCTATTGCACCATTTTAAAATTTATAGTCTCAGAACTTTCTAAATCAGCTGGTCAGTGTTGCACCCCCCACAGCCATTGTTTCTTTAAAAGTGGCATAAAAATTGACCACTGAAAGCAAAAAATATAAAAATTATGTGAAATTAAGCCAGTAAGTTTGGGTTTTTTTTAGAAGTGTAATTTGCCACCAATACAGTCTAAACATTTTAAGTGGCTGGGCACAGTGGCTCGTACCTGTAATCCTAGCACTTTGGGAGGCTGAGGCAGGAGGATTGCTTGAGGCAGCGAGTTTACAACCAGCCTAAGCAGCATAGCAAGACCCCATCTCTGCAATAAATTTTTTAAAAATTAGCCAGGCATGGTGACACACATCTGTAGTCCCAGCTACTTGGGAGACTGAGGTAGGAGGATCACTTTAGCTCGAGGCTGCAGTGAGCTATGATCACACCACTACACTTCAGCCTGGTTGACACAGTGACACCCTGTCTCAAAAAATGTATATTTATAAAGGTTTTCTCCAGTACTCTTTTATTGGGTATATATTCGAGGAGTTTCCTAGGTGCATTTTTTTTATTTTTTATTTTTTGGTACTTATATTTTGAGATATTTATTTGTGATCTGTTTTAAAATATTTTCATATCTTATTCAAGCATTTATCTCCAATCTAGGACTCCTTTTTTTGTACATAGACCTAATCTTAGACTCTGACAGCTCTGCTCAGTATTACATCATTGGTGACTTCCTTCACTTAGAGATTTTTAATATTTATTAATATTTGCATAAAAGGGCTCTCATTTTTGACTACCTCTAACCTGCTTGCATATTCCAAGGTTTTATCTTCATTTTCATCTCAGCGATTCTCCCTTTGGGTCATTTTTGTGTCTTTGAGGTGATGTTTCATAAGTAGTCTACTATGGAAGTACATCTCCATATCAGGGTGAGGACTTCAGACAAGTATTATCATAGAATTTCTGAAGCTTTCCAAGGCTTTTCCTTTGCTGCTACTTGGAAATAACTTCAGAAACTGGATGTTTCAGCAAAATCAATTTTTTTTTTTTAGTTCTCTAGCATTCCTTCTCCTTTTTAGGGCTGGTTTTCTACCCATCCAAACAAAATCTACAGCCACATCTTAGTGTCCTTGAATATTACTTGATGCTGGGGGTCTGCCTCGGAAAAGCTTAGCAGCAATTTGCTCTCCTTTGTGCTTCTTTTTTAGGAAGTGTTAAGAGTCCTGGAATGAGGCAGATTTCCTGCTTATAGAAAACTATATTTTATGAAAAGAAAGGAATTAAACGTCGGTTGACTTATGTGTGGTGAGACACATACAGTGTAGAAGATACTGATGAAAGAAATTGCATTAGTGAACTTCTAGGGAATGTAGCCTAAGAGGAATGAGTCTTACATCCAGAAATCACATACATCTACCCGAGGCCACAATTTGCCACCATTTGAAATAGCAAAGGAGTGTGTTGTTGTGGTTGTTTAGATGTCTCCCAGTTTGATTTATGATATCATTAGAAAAAGTACACAATTTCCTTAGGTGACTGCTTGCAGTAAAACAAATGTTATTTTGGATTTACCACCTCTTTCATTTTCCTGAATTAATGTAATCAATTCTGTAGACATGCCTGGTATTTACTGAGCATCTACCTAAGATTCTGTTCCATAAATTCAGTGGAAAATCTGAAAAGGGATGATAGTGTCACCATTTCAAGGAGTTAATGATTTCATTGGGGAGGCAAGATGACTACATTGGTACAAGTAGAAAACAATATAAGATAGGAAACTGTTTTAAACTAATGTAATACAGATTGTTAATACTATGACGTTTGGAGAAGAGAAAGTAATTAAAAGAAAGAAATTACTAAATGCTAGATACTTTATGTTAATTCCATTTGATCTTCACAGCCGTCTTCTAGGGACACATCATAATCTTCATTTTACATATGAGTAAATGAATGTGCAGAGGGTAAATGACCCACCCAAAGAACTGGAATTTGGTCCCATTTTATTCTGATTCCAAAGTCCGTGTTCTTTTTCCTTCGCTGTATCTGTCTTCACTGAGAAGAAAGGGTACCTAAAGGGATCAAAGAGGGCCTTTTGGAAAAAGGGAACGGCATGAGAAATGCCTTTGGAGGCAAAATTGATTAAGGATTTTGTGGCATTGTGAAAGGAAAAACTAGCACCAAAGATACGTGGAGTATAAATACTGGAAAATAAAATGGGACCAGAGTAGAGTAGAGTAGAGTGAGCTTTGAAAAGGCAGGAAATACTTAGTGCTCTAAAGTTAGCACTGTCTAATAGAACTCCTGGGGTGATGGAAATGTTCTTTATTTGATTTGAAGGAAAAGAATTGATACGTACTCAAAGTTTGTCCTCTAATAAGAACTAATATGGCAAAAACTGTTTTGCAACTTAATGTTATCTCCTATTCCTTTTTTTATATAGGGGCTGCGATTCATCCAGTTGAAAAATCCTTGGAGTCATTTACGTTGGAAAGGAAGATACAGTGAAAATGATGTAAAAAACTGGACTCCGGAGTTGCAAAAGTATTTAAACTTTGATCCCCGAACAGCTCAGAAAATAGACAATGGTAAATATATCTTAATTTTAATACCATTTATTCTTCAAAAAACGTTCTAACAAGGCAAAATGTATGTAACTGACTTAAGTCGTTTAACATTAAGTTTTTTTAGATTAACAAAGATATTAATTTTCAGGAATATTTTGGATTTCCTGGGATGATCTCTGCCAGTATTATGATGTGATTTATTTGAGTTGGAATCCAGGTCTTTTTAAAGAATCAACATGTATTCACAGGTAACTTTTTTGCACATTGCAGAGTATGCTTTCTAATAGCCTCCACTTTGTTCACTTAAAAACATAATGGTGCCAGTCGCGTTGGCTTATGCTTATAATCCCAGCACTTTGGGAGGCCAAGGTGGGCGGATCACTTGAGTTCAGGAATTCTAGACGAGGCTGCGCAACATGGCAAAACCTTATCTCTACAAAAAATACAAAAATTAGCTGGGCATGGTGGCGCACACCTGTGATCCCAGCTACTTGGGAGGCTGAGGTCAGCAGGTCGCTAAGCCTGTGAGGTGGAGGTTGTAGCGAGCCAAGATCACGCCATTGCACTCCAGCCCAGACAACAGAGTAAGACTCTGTCTCAAACAAATAAATAAAAATGGAATGGGTAATTTAGGAAGACTAGCATTCCCTCTTTTTGTCATGCCCACAGTGACTATCTTGTTAATGCTTTTTTCTTTCCATACTTCGTGGTTATGCCAAAAAAAAAAAATTAAAACCAGTAAAAACCAAAAACTCTGATTAATACACTTTTTGAAATAGTGTTATATTTTAGCTCTATGAGAAATTTAATTACAACCTTCTTTGTTGACTTTATCTTTTAGTACTTGGGATGCTAAGCAAGGACCTGTGAAAGATGCCTATAGCCTGGCCAACAACCCCCAGTACAAACTGGAGGTGCAGTGTCCACAGGGGGGCGCTGCAGTTTGGGTTTTGCTTAGTAGACACATAACAGACAAGGTACTGATACCCTTCTAATGATATCCTGTACAGAAATTTTTATAATGTAGTTAGAACATTGTGAAAGACATATGTAATCACCAGCCTGTTTAATTTACATAGGTGCCCTGAAAGTAGTGTTTTCTCAAATAAATGAATAGTTTCCTCTAAGGAAAGTCATATTTTATAATTAGACCCTTAAAATCTTGTTCAGAAGTCATCTCTGAAGAAAAATATGAGGGAGTTGATGCTTTTTAGTGAGGGTTTGGGGGTGGATGATGTATAGTTTAAATCTTAATATTAACTTTGAAATATGCTGAAGGGAGTTTGGAAATGTTGAATCATTAGTTGTGACTCTGTAAAGGTTAACCATAATCTTAATAGCCTCCGAATCTTATTTAATATATTATTTCATACAGTGTTGTCATCTATTAAAATGACAATTCAGAGAAACAATGTTTCTTATAGCATTAAATAGCTGAAAAAGTGCTCTTAAAATTAGAGTTACTTTGTTAACTTTAAATAAAGAGCATTTTTGTGGAGAGCTTAAAAAAAAAATAAATGGCATTTTCAACCCATTTTCTAACCACATTGGATTCTTTGTCATTTTAGGATGATTTTGCGAATAATCGAGAATTTATCACAATGGTTGTATACAAGACTGATGGGAAAAAAGTTTATTACCCAGGTATGTTTAGTAGCCCAGCAAACATTAAAATAAACATACAGTAAGATTTTATTTATATGATTTTGTTGAAAAATGACACATTTTATGTAGATAATATAGAGAAATAATTGTGTTGGTAGACTAATAGAAACCACTCAAGCATATGGAAAGGCATTTATGCTGTTCTGTGTTTTGTTTTAATTTAGAGACTCCAAGGGGGGATTTCCACCTTCTCGCACATGGCTGTCAGAATTTTATTTCTGAAACTTAAATTATGTCTTTTACTCTAATCAGATGTATCCTGTAGTTTTCCATGGACTCCTGGATAAAATCTAAGCTCTTCAGCATGATATATATAAGGCTTTTTATATTTTGGCCTACTTGCCCCCTTTATTTCATGCCTCAGCTTCTCACAGTTGAGTTAGTTGCTACTCCAGAATACACCATGCCCTTGTTGCCCCTGTTCACATGGTTTCTTCTCTCAAGAATCTCTCTCCTCCTGCCCTTTACCCACCTATTCCTTTTTCCCTGTTGCACTTCATGCATGTAGTTAAGGTCCAGCCTAAATGCCATTCCTTCCACTGGGCACCTCAGACATTTAACACATTGTATGAAAACCACTTTGCTTTCACATTTAAAAAAAATGTGTATCACTTTGTGAAACTGTCTTAACGCTGTGGAGAATAGTGGTGAATAAAACAGGACTCTGCTTTCGTAGAGTTTATATTCTAGTTGGGGAGACAGATAAGCAAAATATCAAGTAGTGATACATGTGTGTAAAAAAATAAAATTGGGTTATGTGTGAGGGACTGGTTGGTCAGTGGTCATGGATTGAGTAGGGATGGGAAGAGCTGTGAATATCAAAAAGGAAACAGTCATACAAAGAAATCAAGGGAAAAGCATTACAGGCAGAGGGAACAGCAAGTGCAAGGCCCTCCAGTGAGAAAACATGTTGTGTTTTTGGAACAGAGAATAGGCTGGTTGCCTGGGTAGGTGTGGTACCAAAAGAAGTCAGGAAGATCTGCAGAGGTCAGATCACATGAGGTTCTGTACACTACAGGAATGGGTTCAGAGGGTCTTTGGTCATAATTAGGAAAATGACATGTGCTGGCTCCAAATAAAGATGCCAGCTAGGCTGTTGGATTTTTGAATAGAGTTTTAGAGTAAGGATAGAGATACAGATTGAGGATTCAGGAGCATATAGGTGGAATTTCAAGATGGGACTGTACAAATCACCTGTGAAGAGAGTTATGGGTACAGAGATGAACACCCAGGACCTGACCCTTGGACTCTGAGACATCTTGAGGTTGAGCAGAGGAAAAGGTATCACAAACGAATGTGAACATTGTGCCTGATGAAACAGTGAAGTTTCACGTAACCCAAGCAAAGAACATTTTTCAAGAGGGAAAGAAAGGACAACTGCATCTATTGATGTTTAAGAAATCAAATGAGATTAGGTGAGAGAAGAAACGGTTGAGGGAACTAAATGATAACACAAGGAAACAACAGACACTGAGGTCTACTTGACCTCACAGTGCGGGGAGGGTGGGAGGAGGGAGAGGAATAGACAAGATAATATTGGATTCTGGCTTAATACCTGGGTGATGAAATAATATGTACAACAAACCCCCATGACACATAAGTTTACCTTTGTAACAAACATTCACATGTACCCCCAAACCTAAAATAAAAGTTAAGAAGAGAAGAAACTATTGGACTTAGCATCCTGGCAGTCATTGTTGACCTTGATAAGAACAGGCTTAGTGGAGAGGTGGGGCTAGAAGCCCAATTGGATTGGTTTTAAAAGACACTATGGTATAAGGAAGCAGTTGTTAACAGTTCTTGTAAGAAGGCTGTGCAAAGAAATGGGCAGCGATGGGGAAGATGTTATCAGAAGTGGTTTAAGTCTTACTTTGTTTAGTTATAGGAAAGTATGGCATTCTTCCTTATTACACTGTGTTAAGGGCAGGCGCTGAGTCTTAGTAGTCAGTATCCCTAGGTTCTGGAATGGGCATGGCACATAGTAGGTCCAGTGACAATACCAAGTTAAACTAGCCAAGTTTTTCTTTTTTAAAAAAAACAGTGGGGACCTCCCCATTATAAATATTCGGTGTTCCTAAATAAGCTAAGTGAGAGCATTGATCTTAACATACAGTAATTGACATGCATAAAATAATTGTATCAGGCTTGATTGATGAGCCTATCAAAGAATACTGTATTAGGCAGCATTCTTTATAGTAAAATATTGAAAACAATCTGAATATCCCGATTTTCTAAATAACCAGTTGGAGGTACAAATAAAATATGATATTCATATGATAGAATATTATACAAGCAGTTATAAGAAATAAACTGTGTAGAACAACATAGATCTTTTTAAAATGTTGAGTAAAAAATGAAAGATCAAAGACATACACTATTTTTTTTCTTTTACATATACACTTATACCAGAAACAATTATTTGTTCCTTTTTAGGAGGGGGTATGTTTGTATTAAAGCCTAAAAAGATGCTCACCAAATCCATCGATAGAATGGAATAAGATAAGGGTGGTGGTTAAAAGAGACATTGTTTTATGAAGAGGCTAGAACGACTCCCCCCCAAAAAAAAGTTAAATCTGAGTGGTGGGGAATCTAGATATATTTTTATATATACGTCTTTTTATATTTTTAATTTTATCTCAAAAGAAAAAGCTAATCCTGACTTTAAAATCCTCTCTGGGAGAAAAATGCAACCCAGAACAAATAGTAGGAATTACTGAAATGCAACACAGAGCAAATAGCAAGCACTATTATATCTCATTGAATGTATTCAAAAAGATTATTTTTGCTTATTGGGAACTGTTTAAAGTTTTCAACAGAAATTATAATTCACTAATATTATGTTTTTAAGGACAGAATCAATTAAGGAGATTTCCATCCAAGTAATTATTTTTCCTACATCAACCATAAAACTTCAAAAACTAAGAAAGAAAAACTCTCCTTTCTCTAAGCCTACTTGTTTGTTTGCAGCTGACCCACCTCCATACATTGATGGAATTCGAATTAACAGCCCTCATTATTTGACTAAGATAAAGCTGACCACACCTGGCACCCATACCTTTACATTAGTGGTTTCTCAGTATGAAAAACAGAACACAATCCATTACACAGTCCGGGTAAGTAAAACCAACACACAATGACAAAACACAATAATATAAAGTACGTAATGTGCTCTGCTTTGTAAGTGGGATTGTCTAGAGAAAAGTTTATTTCTGAAAATGTACTGCTATTTTTGTGCTTATTTTAATAGGAAATTATGCTTTCTGTAGAAAATAATACATTTGAAAAGAAATGTTTTTATTTCAAAAGAACATTTTTATTTTCGTAGTTTAGTCCCGCGGCAGTATAGTATGTTGTACCAATACATTTCTTTTTTTCCTTTTCTTTTTTTTTGGAGACAGTCTTGCTTTGTCACCCAGGCTGGAGTGAGTGCAGTGGTGTAGTCTCAGTCCACTGCAGCCTCCGCCTCCTGGGCTAAAGCAATTCTCCTGCCTCAGCCTCCTGGGTAGCTGGGACTGCAGGTGCTGCCACCACACCCAGCTAATTTTTGTATTTTTAGTAGAGATGGGATGTCACCATGTTGGCCAGGCTGGTCTCAAACTCCTGACCTCAAGTGATCCACCCACCTCAGCCTCCCAAAGTGCTGGGATTACTGGTGTGAGCCACCACACCCGGCCAGTACATTTCATTTTAAAGCAAGCAATAAAATCTTACTTAGCCTGTTTAACATTTTTATTGACTTAAAAAAAAGGACTTTGAAGTTAGTGAAAGAGAATCAGTCACCTAGAAACATACTGCTCTCATCTAGCTGGGAAGGTCATTGTAATTTTTTTCTATATAGATTTCTTTGGCTCTACATAAGCAGCTCAATTTGAATAGATTTTTAGTGATTAAAGGGACATTGGGAGCTGCTGCCACCCCTTCATTTTTCAGATGCAGAAGCCACGGCCTGGAAAAATTGTGATTTGCCCTGAGTCATACACAGTTAGTAGCAGAGAAAACGAAGATACGACCTCTAGCTTCTCAGTTCCCAGCTCATTAAACCGTTGTCTATAGAATAATGACTTGTATATGCCAGCTGGTTTTTTAGTCTTCCAGTATACTCATGTATCACTTTGATGTTCTTGTAAGTGTAAAATTGATCAATACAATCTTTTTTATATATGTATATATCTAGGTATATTCAGCATGCAGCTTTACTTTTTCAAAGATTCCTTCACCATACACTGTATCAAAACGGGTGAGTAAATTCATTTGGTTATGGTTATAATCTCTGCATTCTTTTAGAATGTTTAAATTCCCTTTTCCATTTCTCTCATTTTATATTCAGCAATTTGTTATGAAATAAAAACATTATAAGGCTTCACAGGAATATCAGGGAAACGTTAAGTGGCCTTCATTTGGGTTGGAATACAAGATCTTCAGTGGGCAACATCTGTGAAAAGAAACAAATTCAGAGAAAGAAGATTAATGCAAACTTTGGTGGTTAGAGAAGACTATGTGGATGAACCTTGAAAGCAGAATTTGAGACTAACTTTGCAGGTTGGGCTAGATGTGTAGAGAAGATTCTGTGGAAAATTCCTGGCAGAAAGAACAGCTTGATTCGAGGCTAAGAGATGGAAATAGGGGTTACTCTAGCAAAGCACCCTGGCTGTCAGCAGCAAATATACAGAGTGGAAAATTGCCTTTTTTTTTTTTTTTTTTTTTTTTTGAGATGGAAAGGAGTTTTGTCTTTAACTGGAATTGGAGAATTAAATTTTGTTAATACTAAAACTTTGTTCTTACCAGATTAATGGGAAGTGGAGTGGTCAGAGTGCTGGAGGATGTGGAAATTTCCAAGAGACTCACAAAAATAACCCCATCTACCAATTCCATATAGAAAAGACTGGGCCATTACTGATTGAGCTACGAGGACCAAGGTTTGTGATGAGTAATTTTCTTAAATTAATGATGTTCTATTAAAAATGAACATAGTATAACAAAAAACTTTAGAAACAAACCTAAGCATATATGGACATTGGACTTACAACAATGACGTTGTACTGAAGTGAGGAAAGGACAGTCTTTTCAATAAATGATGTGGAATAATTGAGTATCCATGTGTAAAAAGGGTAATTAGGACCCTGTTTCACATCAAATTTAAAAACTCCAGGTGGATTACAAACCTAAATGTGAAAGGCAAAACAGTACAGCTTTTAGATGATAATGCAGGAAATGTCTTAACCTCAAGAGAGGAAAGATTTCTTAAATAAGACAAAGAGCATATTACAAGATTTGTAAATACGCTACATTGGTAAAAAAAAAAAAAAATCTGCAGTTTTTAAAACAAAAACATGTCACAAATGGGGCAGTCCAATGACTAGTAAACCATTGTAATAGCCACAAATTGGAAACACATTTGTTCATCAGCAGCATTTAAGATTATAATATAGTCATATAATAGAGTCCTGATATAACAATGGAAATAAATTACAGCCACACGCAACATGATGGATAGGTCTTAAAAACAATGTGGAGCAAAAACCACATGTACAGAATATGTACCATATGATTCTACTTCTGTGAAGTCAAGAAGAGAAAACTAAAAGACTCATATAAGGATGCACGCTAAGGTAGTAAAACTGCAAAGCAGAACGAGAGAGTTATTACCATAAAAGTTAGCTCTGTGTGGGGACAGGAGTTGCAATTAGGAATATACAGGGAATTCTGTGGTGCTGAGAGGATTTGTTGATCTGAGTGGTGGTTACCCAGGTGTTTATTCTTTGCAAATGATTTATTAAGCTGTATGTTTTACGTAAGTGTTGTATTTCATAGTTTTAAAAGGTTTAAAAAATACAGAGAATATAGCCTGGGCATGGTGGCTAACACCTGTAATCCCAGCACTTCGGAAGGCCAAGACAGGCGAGTTCAGGAGTTCAAGACCAGTCTGAGCAACATAGCAAAACCTCATCTCTGCAAAAACTTTAAAAAAATTTAGCCAGGCATGGTGGCATGTGCTTTTATAGTCCCAGCTACTTGGGAGGCTGAGGTCGGAGGATGGCTTGAGTCCGGGAGGCAGAGGTTGCAGTGATCCTAGACCATGCCACTGCACTCTAGCCTGGTCGACAGAGTGAGACCCTGTCTCTTACAACAACCAAAATCAAATAAAAACAGAACTACCTTCTAAATAAAATTGGGCTTAATTTTGCTTTTCTTACAAACTAATCCAGCAGCAGTTAACCCTTTAGATATGAAGATATGATTAAGCTATTTTTCCACAGAAAGTCATTTTTAAAACCTCTACCAATTTGATAGGTGAAATAGGCAAATAGGTTTGTTTGCTCTTTTATAGTTAATTTCTAGATAGATTGAACATGTACTAATGTTCATTGGCAATATTGGTTTCTTCTTCATTGCCTATTCATGTTTCTTGCCCGTAGAGTTGTCATTTTTTTTAATTGTAAACATGAATAAGATAAGGATATTAACTCCTTCACATATTTGCAGATGTTTTTCTCAGATTGTTATTTTTCTCCCACATAGAAAAACATTTCATTTTAAAGTAATCAAATCTATCTCTGGTTTTTTTGCTGTGGACAGGAATTCTCACATTATCAAATTAGTTTTCACCATATTCTGATTATTTTGTGGTTTAACTTTTTGCATTTAAAAAATTAATATGAATATATTTTTATGTTTGGTATGAAATACAATTTAACAGTTTTTTTCTAAATGTTTTGTTACCTCATCACCATCTAAATGAATCCTCCTTTCCTTACTGATTTGGAATGCCATGTTTATCATATGCTAATTACTTCTGTAAATTCAGATTTTGTTTCAGGGCTTTCCTGTCCCATAGGCCTTTCCATCTGTCATAATAACAATATTTTTAATTATTCCCTGTGGCCAGGTACAGTGGCTCAAGCCTATAATCCTAGTACTTTGGGAGGCCAAGGGAGGAGGATGGCTTGAGCCCAGAAGTTCCAGACCAGCCTGGGCAGCATAGTGAGACCCCCCTAATCTACAAAAAACAACATTAATTAGCCAGACATGGTGGTACATACCTGTAGTCCCAGGTCCTGGGGAGGCTAAGGTGGAAGAACCCCTTGAGTCCAGGAGGGTAAGGCTGCAGTAAGCCATGATTGCTCCACTGTACTCCAGCCTGGGTGACTGAGTGAGACCCTGTCTCCAAAAAAAACCAAAGCCCAGGCACAGTGGCTCATGCCTATAATCCCAGTTCGTTGGGAGGCTGAGGCTGGCGGATCACCTGAGATCAGGAGTTCGAGACCAGCCTGGCCAACATGATGAACCCTGTCACTACTAAAAGTACAAAAAACTTTAGCCAGACATGGTGACATATGCCTGTAGTCCCAGCTACTCAGAAGGCTGAGGCAGGAGAATCACTTGAACCTAGGAGGCGGAAGTTGCAGTGAGCTGAGATCATGCCACTGCACTCCAGCCTGGGCAGCAGAGCGAGACTCCATCTCAAAACAGAAATAAAATATTTCCTGCCCAGGCACGGTGGCTCACGCCTATAATCCCAGCACTTTGGGAAGCTGAGGTGGGTGGATCACAAGGTCAAGAGATCGAGACCATCCTGGCCAACATGGTGAAACCCCATCTCTACTAAAAATACAAAAATTAGCTGGGCATGGTGGCACGCGACTGTAGTCCCAGCTGCTCAGGAGGCTGAGGCAAGAGAATTGCTTGAACCCAGGAGGCTGAGGCAAGAGAATTGCTTGAACCCAGGAGGCAGAGGTTGCAGTGAGCCGAGATCGCACCATTGCACTCCAGCCTGGGTAACGAGCAAAATTCCATCTCAAAAAAAAAAAAAAATTTCCTGGGGAGCCTGTGGTAAAAATACAGTCTCTCTTAAAGTAAGTTTAATCCAGTGTTAATTTTTTAAGGCTTCAACTGAAATATATAAATGGTGTTTTGTATGATTAAGAATAAAAATAGAGTGCGTGTGTTTCAGAGTACTATTTCTACTGAAACTTCAGAAACATACTTAATATGACATCTGCACTTTAGTTATTTTAAATCACATGTTTGAGACTATTAATAGAGTAATTCTGTTCATTTTAAATGCTAGGCAATATAGCGTTGGATTTGAGGTTGTAACAGTTTCTACTCTAGGAGATCCTGGACCCCATGGCTTTCTGAGGAAATCTAGTGGTGACTACAGGTAATGTTGACATTTTTATTCTATCTAATTTATACTTTACTTTTTGTGGCATCATCTTGTATAAACCTTATTCTCATTCTCTCTAAGTACAGGTGTGGGTTTTGCTACCTGGAATTAGAAAATATACCTTCTGGCGTCTTCAATATCATTCCCAGTACCTTTTTGCCTAAACAAGAAGGACCTTTTTTCTTGGACTTTAATAGTATTATCCCCGTCAAGATAACACAACTTCAGTGATGGAGAAATCTCAACAGTTACTGGCTTTTATACTTACCAAACATCAGTTCTTCAAACAAGGACACAAATCTTCAGAACAGTAAACAGAACAATCAGAATGGAATTAAATCTCTAAAAACGTGTTACAGTGGAATTTGGTGCTTGTTCAGGGTGTTTGGTAAGAACTGTATATAGTCAGAATCACGTAAATCACCTAGAGGTACTGTTTACATGGTTTTGTGTATATAAAGTTGGCTTGCATTTTAGGGGCCATTTTGTATTAAAAAATGCATATGAATAAGATTAGACTCAGTCATCATTGTGAGATGCCTTTGCTAAGAGGATAAAGGAACTCAGACCGAATGAGAAAAAGAAGGGATATAGATTACTTGAGTGGAATGGTGGGCTAGATTAATATAATGAAATATTATATTGTTTCCCTTTTTTGCAGAGCATGTGGAAATTAAACCTGCTTGATTCTGCTATACATCTTGGGCAACTAATTACCAAATGAATTGTGCTACCATAACTGATTTTAATTTTGCATTATTATTTTAAATGTCTGTTGCCCAGGTGTTATAAAAGAATAAAGCTCTTCAGAAGTACAGACTACCTTAGCATGAAGATGCTTATTGCTCATGCCTAAGAATGAAAATTGTTGAGGTTATCTCCCATTCAGTCATGTAGCAAGAACTTAGAGAAATTCACTACTGCAGTTTTTATTTTTAAAAAACAGTAGTTGAGATATTGAAGACATTACAATTTAGTTTATATGGTCTTTTTTTAAATTGCTGTATAGTTCAGTGCTCTTGTGGCAATAGCACTTTGAAGAAAATAGAGAATATATGGTGACTGGGATATGTAGCATTCGGAAAAAGTGAATTGCCAAGATACTGGGGTCATGTAAATTCCCACTTTACATAAAACCCATCAGGACAGAGTGATACTCAATATTTTAAAATTCTAAAAATAGGGTGGGATTTTTCATTGTCTCTACTTTATAATTATCAAAACTTATTTTGTATTACTACCATAAATTGAATTAAAATGTTTATACTTATGGATACTGCATAGTTTAACTTCGATTTATTCAAAGATTTCATCTGTCATATTTCATGTAAATGAGAACAGATTATTTGCATGAAAATATATAGTTCAACAAAAATCATATTTTACAGAGTAGTGGTAGATGATTACACTAATGAGATTGTACTTTGGTGGTAAGTATTTCGTGCTTTTAGTTTTAGCCTATTAATTTTAGGTGAACTAATTTGACTAGTTTTCTGTAACTCTTTAAAAAGAAAAAATGCAGAACATAATAACCATATTATAAACACATGATTTGAACCTCTTGTGGTAAAGAAAACAGGATGCAAACCGAAAACCTAATCCCTGCCATCAAATCTATTAGAAGAGACCTATATATGAACAACCTAACTGTGGCACTGATTTCTGAAATGGAGCTCTAAAAACATGCGACCAATGTATGAGTAAAGGAAAGATTAATTTTGGCTGGACCACTATAAAAAATTTTATTGGCAGAATTGATATGTTACCTTGGACCTTGAAGGTAAGGCTTCAAAAGACAGACTACTGACAGTTAACTGTTTACTGTGTAACCAAGGTGTATATTTTTATTTTTAATCTTCCCAATGCCTGAATAAAATACAATTATTTGTACTTCTTACCACTGAGGAAACAAGCCTGAGAGATTCAATAAAAGATTTTGCTCCAGGTTTACAAGCGCTCCTTCCTGAGGCTGGATTTAGCTGCTCTGTGTGTCTAATGACACCCACAGACACAGCCCTCTAGTTGGGGGAGGGACAAGATCCAGACCTGTTGTAGAGGGAGGAAAAACAATCCAGGCCCTTCCGAGGTTCTTAATAACAGACAGACTAGTCAGGAGTTGTTAGTGAGAGGATGACTCAGGTTTCTAATTCAGCACAGTGACAGATGGGCGTAGCTTCAGTGAAGGTAAGTTTTGACACATTAAAGTAAAATTGCCCAGAAAAAATCCAGATCTGGAATCAACATGGTATAGTAAGCGAGATCACCCAAGAAGTCGAGAGTCACCTGTGAACTAAAGATGGCTAATAACCGATTTGGGGGAAGTTTTTTAGAAAGTATTCTTAATTGTTAGAAAAAATATAAAGACAACGGGAGATGCGAGAAACCAAGGGGTTGGGGGAGGATGAAGAAGCCCAATGAACAGAACTCCCAGAAGAATATAATTAAATGTCAGATGTGGTGGAGATAGAAGCCACAGTGACAGCAGTGGGGGCAGACTACGTGAAACTAGAAATTTGAAAGGCGATAGTGTGAGAAGGGAGCCCTGGTCAAAAGGTGGTCTGCATCCCTTTCTGGGGTAGGAGACAAGCAAGTGGTAGGCCGATGGGAAAGAGGGATTGAGGCAGGAAACAAGATAAAGTCCTAATGCCTAAATAAGGAATACTCCAGTGACAGTGACTGTCTAGGCTTTGTGTTTTGTAAAGGCAAGGAAAAGCCCCAGTGTTAGAAAATCCCATCCCACTTTGATTCTCTGCAAGAAGTACTTAGAAATTTCTAGTTATTGGACTGTTTAACTTGACTCTGCTGTAAAAACTTTATCCTACTTTGGGCTGTTTTCCAGATGGTGTTTTTTCTAGGAGGAAAACGAATTGCCTCAACTGCAGGGAACAGTTTTTGCTAACAGTAAATCAGTCAAGCAAGTCTCAGTGTCTGTACTACAGATAAGATAAAAGGGTGCAAGGAGATTTTATGAGAATCGAATGAACCCTGAAGGTCACTAGTCAAATTCAGGTATGCTGTTTAGTGTTCTTGTTTTGAGACCAAATTACGAGACTGGCCAATTTTTGTATTTTTGGTAGAGACTGGGTTTCACTATGTTGCTCAGGCTGGTCATGAACTCCTTAGCTCAAGTGATCCACTGGCCTCAGCCTCCCAAAGTACTGGGGTTACAGGCTTGAGCCACCTCGCCTGGCTGGCTGTTTAATGTTCTTAAATAGCACAAGGGACTTCTGTGAACTTTGCTAGATGAAACATTTACTAGGTAAAACATGTGTTTGATACTGCAAAGGATTATTTCTGAAACTTAAACCTCGATTGGCCAATGAAGGACCTTTTTCTCCATAGCATGCTTTAATAATGAAATGCAGATTAAGAGTCCAGCATTATAACATTTCCACAAGACAAAGGATCCACCTGATTCTTAACTCTGAATGCACATTTGAAATGCCCTTGGGGAGCTTTTAAAAGTCTGATGCCCAAGTGTACCCCCAGTTAAATAATTCTCTGGGGAAGAGACCTGACAGCAACACTTAAGCTTCCTAGGAGACTGCAGTGTGTGGCTGAGGCTGAGGACCACTCCTCCAGCGTCACCACATCATCTTTATTTATCTGCCACTGTGTCTCCTCATTGCCCACAGCTTTAGCAGCAGGAAAAGGTAGAACTCAAACCTTGGTAATCAAGACTTAAATTATTACTATTCAAAACCTTAATTGAAAATGATTACCGGTGACTGCAGCACTCCATGCTCTTCCTTATGGCAACAGGGTGGCATAGAAGATTTAGACAATACTGGGAGTTCTTATTTGAAGTCACAGAAAGAAAGAGGAAACTTTTCTCAAGCGGTTTTTATTACACTCAATGTATTAAGACAAGTACAAAATAACCTTGTAATTAGGATACTGTATCAGTCAAAAAAGGAGAAGTCACTGTTGTATGAAGAGATTTACAAATGACTAAAATATACAGGCTGTGACAGAATTAACAATTTGAAAGAGGGTTTTTTAGAAATGCTAAATTTTCTTAACAAAACAAGACAAAAATACAGTGCTCTAAATATGCATTACCATGAAAACATTAAAGAAAAGCAGTCTTAACACTTAGTACTATTAACAGACTCCACTGCTTCTATTTAACAGCCTTTGCCAACACATGCCTATCCCTTTCCTAGCTTTAAAGAAGAGTTTCCTCTAAGGAATACTAGTGCAGCATAACCCTTAAATAATATTGTTTATTTTTAAAGTTACAACCTACAGAGAAATTAACACCTTGTCAATCTAATTAAACAGTGGCAACCATTCTTCACATGCACTTCTCTTAGAATAAATCCCCTTGGCTGCCAGGATAAGGCTTATGCTGTAGAACCTGCTCCCCAACAGCCACAAATTCCCTTCTATGATAAGTCCCTCCTACCCTCATCCCCCCCATCCCCACTGGCATTCACCTTCCCCACCCCAAAAAGTGCAGTTCATGGTAGCCTTTCTAGAAATGGTTTTAATGGGTATCTTAGCTTACACGCTTTTTAAAAAGCCCCCTCTGAACACCAGAGGTGATGAAAATGAATTGTGTTCTAGGATTTTTTTAAGCCTCCACTGGGTCAAAAATACGTGCTCTCAATAGTTGAGTTTTTCCTTTCGGCGTGTGTGTTCTTTCTCATTTAGATATCATGGGGTAAAAGTGGAGAGAACATCTCCATTTTCCCATAGAAATTGAGGGTGAGAAGAGAAAGAGAAGCAAGCTGTTGGCCCCACTTTCGCTTAGCTTCCCAGCCATCTTCCCAGCTCTGGTTCTTTCATAGGAACTAGTTATTGCTTTCACAGTGCCGTTACACGGAATGTTCCACAAAGGCTGTGACCCTGGTCACAGTCTGCCTGCGACAACTCTGCTCTGAAAAGCAAACCAGCTCAAGGCTCTTACCCAGAACAATCTGCAGCCCTCAAGGTCACTGAAACTTCGTTAGTGCAGTTTAGAGTAGATGCGTAAGAAGATTTGGCATATATTAAATGATTATTGGCACAATGTTCTCCAGTTCCATGTATAAATGCTGATATGCACATGGGCAGGGCCCAGGATGAATCAGCCAATCTGCACCATTTTTATGTCGGCAATAATCCCATCTCTTCCCTTTGAGCACTGTAGGGAGAGCTGCTTCATCCGGTTCTCCAAGGCCTGGCCCTCCGGGGAGGTGCTGCTTTGGCTCTTGCTGCTACCACCGCCACTGCTATTGCTGAGGCCCCGGTTGTTGTTGGCTTTGTCACTTGTTTTATTTTCTGCCCCTTCTGCCCTGTCTCCTGTAGAAATACAAAGATTGTCAAAAGTGAGTATTGACAATTTTAAGTCACTTTGGTCTCAAAGCAACCAGCTAACTCAGCCCTGTAGAATTCCCAGTGTTGCCTACTGTGCCTATCAGGGAGGTTCTGAGTATGTAATCACTTACTGCTTTTATTCCTTGTGATGTTTTATATATTCCTTGGCTTTAGAGATGAAATTTGCCATATTCACTTTATAGCCGAGAAACAAACCTCTCTACTATGTGCTTGCCAAGGAGACTGTTCCGATGTAAGACACAGGACCTAAGCCGTACTTTATAGAAGCTGAGTGGAGCCAGGAGCCCCCTCCCCAGAACAGCGCTTGGAAATAACCTCAGTGATCAATACTGACAGCACAACCAGAGACCAGGTAATGCAGCACAGGGGGCCTGAGGCCTGGCAGAGATATGAAACGGCACAACAGTCAGGCTACAGAGGCAGTGTGTCATCTGAGACAGGGTGAGAAGGCTGCTACTCACCTCGTTCTACTTCACATTCAGGGGAGGAGGCCCCACTGCATTCACTTCGAGGGCCCAACACTGGGAACATCATCCCAAACTCTGACAGGGACACAGGGCTGGGCAAATCCAGGCTGCCAGGCCTCACAACCGCAGGGAACTGGTCAGGCATCTCAGACGGGCTTGTTGGTCCTGAACTAAAGCTGGACACAGACTGGGTTTCCGAGTCATCTTCAGACACAAAGTTGCTACAGCTGTCATCTTCAAAGGCCTCCGAGGCCACTAAGTTGAGAAAGAACACCAGTCACATAGGATCTGTCACCTCAAACACCACAAGTGCTTACTGCTGCCAGGCAGCTAGACTCAGCACAGGGACTGCAGAATCTGTCACTGTGAGCGCCTAATAAAGGAATATGACTTCCCAAGCCTGAATGACCAGCCTCTAAAGCAACTGGATCCCATGGCTGTTAAGTGCCCTTCCAATAACCTTAGAACCCTGCCAAGAAATCAGTGTCACCAGACACTGCCTAAAAATGGAACATTAATTCAGCCACAAATTAGGACCTTTTCTCTTCCTCAGTCCCCCGAACAGATCCTCATGTGCACAGGAAGACATTCTGGTCATCTGTAACATATCCCAGACAAAGCCAGCTGGACTTGGGCTTCTTTCTTAGGTCAAGAGAAGCAAGAGCTACTAGAAGAAACAGGCCAGTATGGAATATCTTTGTTATCTTCCACGTAACTTCTGATCTCATAAAGGACACACTCAGAATCACCATTTGCTGCAAAAGACCAGAAGTCCTTTACAGTGCTCTGTAGCTGCATGATTTGGTAGACCAAAATAACAAGGCCCAGAGACATGCTATTCCCATGATTTCAAAACCTCTTTGGCCTTCAGCAGTTTTCCTTCAGCCTGCCCATAATCCCACTCCTTATTAGAACTTTCCTACTCCATTTTTTCCCCCTCTTCCCTTCAAAAACAGCCTTGTAGCATTCCATAAAGGTTTCTTATAAATGATAAGTACTGTAATATTGGAGACAGACAATGGGCTAGACACGAATTGAATCCTTAACTCCACGACCTGCTGTGTGTCCTTTGGTAACTCTAAGCTTCATAATCTCCATGCAGGATTTGAGATGATGTACATTAAAGTAACTCATACATAGTTGTTACTCAACTGATAGTTTCTTTTTCCTTTACCTTGAACCTGGCACTTAGATATTTGCTGAAGGAATTAAAGAACTTCTGAGGAAGGAGCTTGGGAAAGAGCCAAGAGGGATTATTCCGCAGGTAAGGAAAATAAAGGAAGTGTGCAAGGACAGTGTTAGGTGGGTTTTTGTGATGAGCAAAACAGAAACCACATCCAGGGGGCGGCCCTGGGAAAAAAGATCTCTCTGGTCAGATGCCAGTAAGAGCCACCATTTGCTGAGTGGTGCTTGGGTGCCAGGCGTAGATTCATGTAATCCGAACCACCACCCTACACAATGCAGAGTATAACCATCATACTCCCCATTTTACAGGTGAAGAAACTGAGATGCAAAGGCCCTTGCCCATATCATGCACTAGTAATGATGTAATGGCAGATTTGAATCAAATCTGATTCCAAATTCCCTATTCTTACCTCTTTCCTGCAGGACTTCTCAGCCTTGAATGTTCTAGTGAATACTTTGACTCTCAAAGAAGAGTGAAGGTGTAACATTTTCCCCTTTATTTAACCACAGAATCCTGACTTTGAGGAACACTTAGTACCATCTTGATGAACACAGTGTTCCATAAAGCATGGGAAGCCACCAGAAGTAGCCTTCAGGCCTGCCCAACTCTGAGACCCTTCAGTGATGGCCAGAGAAAGTGAGGACCCTGGGAAACAGGTCACACAGTCTGGTATCTGCCCACTTACCCAGTGGGGCCCCTGACTTACCAGAAATGGCATCAGGCTCAGGTTTGCTCCCTGACAGATCCTCCACAGATGTGCTGCTGCCCTCAGCCCCAACACCGCAGCCCCGAGGCCCCATGGCGCTGGAGCGCCGCCGCTCATGGATCTCATCCGAGATCATCTCTAGGTTCTTCAGGGCCATCTTGTACTCGCCTTTTGCCAGGGTCAGTTTGGCCTGCAGGTCATCCACAGTCTTCTTCAGTTGCTGGTCGGGAGAACAGGAGACTAAGTGAAGACTACTCTGCTAGCCTTGAGATGCTTTCTGAACAACAGGTTCAAGTACACTTTCTGCCCATCATTCCACTTCAAGGAATTTTCCAAGACATGACTGAAGACCTGATTACCATTATAATTGCTATTCATTCACCAGACAAAAATCAGCCACCACCATCCCCACATCCCATCCAGGTAATAAGCTCTAATATCCAAACACTCCCACTGGTGGAATAAGCCCCATTGGGGAAGCAAAAATGGGCATTAGACACACCAAAGTCCCACAATCTAGACATATGGCTCCCAGTACAGCAGTTCTCAGACTTGAGCTTGCATCAGAATCTCCTTGAGTGCTTGTTAAGACTCAGCTCACTGGACTCCAGCCTCAGAGTTTCTGATTCAGTTGATCTAGTGTGGGACCTGGGGATTTGCATCTCATCAGGTCTCCAGGTGATGCTGATGCTCCTGGTCCTAAGAGCATGCTGTGAGAACCACAGACCTAGTACAGTAGAGTGACTGAATGACAGACGTTCAGAGGCCACTGCATACCCAAGCAAGACAGCAAGACAATGCTGAGGTCTGAAAACTCAGTAAAGAATGTGTCTCTCCACTTTCCCCTTATAGCAAGTAGCCTATTTGAAATTCTGCTACTCCAAAAAAGTGAGGCTTTGAGTGCAGAAAAATCCCATCAGCAACAAAGCCCAAAGCTACACATACCTCAAGCTGCACGTAGTACTTTGCCTTGAGTTCAAAATAAGGCCTGCAGAAGACGGGAAGGAAAACCATCAGGGTAATATAATACAGTGACCACAATAAACTCCACAAGATGAAAGAGGCATCAGCTACTGCTGGCCAGGTCATCCTTCCAATACTTAGTAAACCCTAACAAGGCCATGACATGAGGGTGATGCTCCTAGCGCTGAAGCCTGCTTGACACAGACACCAGATAGAACGACTGGGCTCACCCAGGGCTGTACGGACAGGTGGCCCATCTCAAGACTCGAGGAACCCACACACACATAATCCTGGGGACCCCGCAACCTAGCTCCTGTTCGTCTTCGGGAAGGCTGTTCAAGGCCACACAAGTTACACCTAGCAGTAAGGGAAGCCTGGATCTGCTTTCCTAATGAAGTTGGCTCCCCAGAGATGAAGAGCAGAGGAGGCTGGAGAAGGGGCTGCTTAAACAACCTCTACTAAAGTCAACCGGGGAAGAGAGAGAAGCACTACTCCTCCCTCACAGCACAGCAAGGCCACCACTAGCAGGGGGGTCTCAGGTTCGTCCTCCTGAACCTTGCCTGGGACTGGAATTATTAGTTGGCAGACTCAGCCACATAATGGGCACAAGAAATTCCAGCATTCTACCAGTTCCCTTGGTTTTGGGTCAGCCAGAAGAGCTTGGCTCTTTTTTAGGAACTTTGGTGTCTGAACATGAGTAGATCAATGCTTTTATTTTTTAGCTGTTCACCCTCTATGAAGCTCTTAAGTCCTGCATCCTGAGGATCCAGATGGATGACAAGGATATAGGACTGCCACTGGTGGGTATGAAAATCCTGAAATGTGGGGAGAGAGTGGGTTGTATAAACTCTCTCATGTGACCAAAAGGAGCAGAGCGGAGCACAAGGTGGGGAGTGTGTGTATGAATGGGCATCAGAGGGCACAGGGAAGATGTCCTAGCAAAAGGAACATGAGCATCCATTCAAAAGAGTGTGGCTGGAGAGGCAGGGTGGGCATGGAGGTAGCCTGGAAGCCACTCCGTGGAATGCATAGATGTACATTTTCTCCTTTGAGCATACGAGAGCCACCCAAGACTAGGATCTGTCCCTGTACTCTTCTAGGAGTCTGAAAAGGATGGTAAAGTACAATTTAGTTTCTTAAGTTAATTGATGAGTATGTGTGCAGTGGGAGTTCAGGTCTTTTGAGAAAAAACCCACCATATTCACACTAAAGGTAGCAGCATCAAAGCCTGTTCCTCCGGCCTCCTTGGGTGTTGCCATGTGGATGATGCCTGGGCCCGCCCAGAGCAGGCACAGGTCCTACAGCAACCCCTGCCATCTCCTGCCTCCCCTGCAGAAAAACGCCGTATATGCATGTCTGCTACTTGGCTGTCAACAGATCAGCCCCTGACATACCAAAAACCAAACCAAAACATACATACAGTACTCAATTAAGTCCAATAGTAAATGGTTAAATGCTGTTCCTCTGCATGTATGTGTCCATGTGTGTGTTGGAAGAGTGTGAGCAGAAACCAAAGAAAAGTGAAGCCTGGGAGAAGGTACTGGGCATAGTACAGAGCCAAAGAGGACCAAACTCTTCCTTGCAGATCCTCTTCCTCACTAAATTGTCACCTTTCCCTCACTTGGAGGAGTGAAGGAGGACTGGGCTTCTGCCAAGCTTCCACCTGCCCCGCCCCTCCCAGCTGAGGCTGTGACTACACCTGGAGGACAGGCCTTCGGTAGCCATGCACAGCCTGCTCTGGGTCTATCTTTCACTGTTAAGTCTAGGTCATAAGTCATCCTCCTTTTGCTAGGAGGCCCAGCAACTGAGAATCAAGCAGGAGGCTTGTCCCCAAAAGAGAGTACACAGTTGTGCTTGCCCACCATCATCAATATTGTATAAAAATACACAGGGCTGCAGTGAGAAGAGACTGGAAAAAAAATTACCAAAACCAGTCTTACAGCATGTTATCGGCTCTCAATCACAGGGAACATATATTGTGAACACAGCTCGTCCCTATTAGACTGACAGATACACTGAGGGACAGGGCCTTGTCCACACTGTCAATCACAGATCTAGGGTACAGCATGAGTTTACCGAATCCCAACCAATGTGCCATTTAATGATGTGCCTCTGAAATACCTTTTTCTGTATCTCCTAACTCAGTCTTACCTAGAGCAGCCCACCCCTTAGCATCCTCTGCCTCTGGGGGTCATAGAATATTAGGGGGCAAAAGAGTCTGGGCAGGGGCCTCTGGTGAGGCCCCAAGGTCTACAACAAAGGACTGCGTATGCTGCTCCTTGAGTGTGTGACATACAAAAGGCTGAGAAGATGCGGACTAGGACAACCATGGCCCCAGGGAAGGCCGTGTCCAGACTCACTTGGACTTGTTGATGGCTCTCTTGAGTTTCTTCTCCAGCTGCCGCATGCGGCCCATGGCGGCGTTGTACCTGGCTGCCGTCTCCTTATGCACCAGCTCACTCCTGGTCTTGGTCTGCTCCGCCTCCATGACCTTCAAATGACAGCAGAGGTCAGCCCAGACAAACCCAGAACAGCCCCTGCTTGGAGTATTATATCATTTTTCAAAAAATATGCTTTGGGCCAGGCACGGTGGCTCACGCCTATAATCCCAGCACTTTGGGAGGCCGAGGCGGGTGGATGGCCTGAGGTCAGAAGTTCAAGATCAGCCTGGCCAACATGGCAAAACCCTGTCTCTACTGAAAATACAAAAATTAGCTGGGCATGGTGGCGTGCCCCTATAGTCTCAGCTACTTGAGAGGCTGAGGCTGGAGAATCACTTGAACCCAGGAGAGGGAGGTTGCAGTGAGCCGAGATCACACCACTGCACTCCAGCCTGGGCAACAGAGCAAGATTCTGTCTCAAACCCTCTGGCTCTTGGAAGAGACCCTCACACACACTCAGCTTCCTGCCTTGAGAGAGAAGGTCACTGAGCATGTCGCCTCGGTTACCTCTCCTAGGTAATCAAGGAGTTCCTCCATCTATAGCCCAGCATCGGGCATGAGCTATGTGCAGTGACGTGGGGCGGGTGTGGTGGGAGGATGAGTAAGGAGGAGGGTGGCTCAGGGGTAGGAGTGGCAAACTGCATCCCACACCCCGGAACAGGCAGATGCTGAAGGTCCAGGGACCACAGGGATACTGCTCAGCCCTGGTCCTTGCTCATGTCAGCCCATAGAAGAGAACAAACAGCCGGCACCTTCCTGCATGGGCGCCATTGGGCACTGAATGGCTGTTTCGGTCTGGCTGGGCATAGCCTCTTTGCAGGATCCCACACCAGCAGAACGGCCCAATCTGCCCAGTAGACATCCACCAGGCACAGCTCCTCAGCCTCCTGTTCTGGCTTTCTCAACTCTCCAATATCCAAGGCCTTTGCACCCTCAGTTACACTCCCAACATCTCTTCCAACATCACAGAGCTGCAGTCAGAGGCCTCCTCTGCCCAGGGGGGCAATCTCACTGTCTGCTCAGAACCTCCATTAGCGAGTTTTCTGATTCTTACTGCATCCCTGGGCAATAAAACCTAAGAAGCACTTCTTCACAATGTGTGGAAGGGGGACAGCTCACACCCACCAACGTCAGGGAGGCTGTCCTGAGCAGCTCTTCACCTGCCATTCCAGGCCTCATATCCACTGTGCACTAGGAGAAGGGCTGACCCTGCATCCTGTCCTCTCCAGCAGCTGCCTGCTGCTAGTTCAGAAACAGTTAATGCCTCTCAATTCCGAGTCACATTTCCCTCTTCCTCTGTCTGACCTCTTTCAGCAGACAACAGAAAAGCCAATTTCTCCCTCCCAGGATGCCAGCCCTTCTCTCTCAGAGGACAAAAAGCTATCACCTTCCCATAAAGGCTGCTTCAAGGCCAAAACAGCTGAGGCTCAAGGGGCCTATGCTGCCCAAGCTCCCCAGCTGGGGAGCAGCAGGGACCCCAAGCCGTGTGCCCCAAGGAAGGCTGCTCGACCGCAGTCTTGGCAGCTCTGCCACAAGCTGCTTGTGTTTTCCAGAGTCCTCATTAACCCCAGCAATGAGCAGAAAACTGATCCTTTGTCCCTGCCCATGGCACTGCATGTGGCTTAACAGAGCACACCAGGGCTAGTACGTCGGCTTCAGCCATGGCTCCAAGTGTGGCTGACTGATGTCACCACAGGAAGTGTGAGGGGTTGCACAGATGGTCTTGGGCAAATAAAGTGGGTCACACAGATGGTCTTGGGCAAATAAAGTGGGAACCCCAGTGTTCTGCTGTGCCTTGAGGGATCGTGTAGTCCAAACCGCTGCCATGTCTGCAAGATAGCCTGGGCCTTTCTGAGCACGGAATTTTCTTTTAGTAGACCCCTAAGTAAAACACTTTGGAAGAGGAGCGTGAGATGAAGCTCCCTTGTTTTAAAGAAACAAGCTTCCTAGAGTACCCAGAGGCAGACAAGGGCAGACATTTTCTAGCCCTTCCATCCTGCAGCTTTCAGCAGGCTGAGAATCCCAGGCCCACGAGGCTCTAGGAGGGGTCAACATGAGCACCACTGGTGGAAATGCTAAGTCCAGAGAGTCTCCAGTTACTTGATGCTGTTTCAAAGCCAATCATGCAAGTGTATATCCTAGAGAAGGAAAGACAACCTGCATCATCCATATCATCCATCACATTCGGCGGGCATGTTCCTTCCGTACCCTGACCTTCTAAGTGGCATGGGGATATGATGGGGGAAAGCTTTGCCACAGGCTTTGTCTCTTGCTGGTGTCCATTTTTTAACTCATCTGTTCAGTGAAGGGCATTTCCAGCCTATGCAACTGTGAAGGAATCTGGAACAAGGAACATCAGCTCCAAGGTGGAAATCCTGGCATGTAACCCGGAACACCTGCCAGTCTGCAGAGGTTGCCCCCATCCCCAAGAAAACCAAATGGGCCCTTCCCTTCAGTGGCCACAGAGAGAGCACATATCAACTGTCCCTCCCAGTGCCCTATGAAGCCCTCATGACCTCAGGAGTACAGGGCCATCTTGTGCAGCCCCCCAGGTCTTGCAGTGTACAACGTCAAAAAGCACTATTCCTAAAAACTGTGGTGTGAATGGTGCCCTGAGTTGGGAGGCCACCCACCATCCACTGGGGTCCTAGGACTTAAAAATGAGACAAAGCTGAAACTTGCTTTATCTTTAAAGAACAGATTAAATGACTTCTGAAATGCTTGCTTATAGGCTGAGATGGGTCTCCAGCTGGGGTAGAAGGGCAAAAAGGAAAAGCAATCCTTCAGCTAACTTCTTGCAAGAAGCTACCCCGCATTTTGTCCTTCTCATCTCTATCAGACATTGGTTTGTGAATTTCCAAGATTTCCAGCCACCCCTTCCATTTTTCACAAGATCACCTAAAAAAGCTGTTTCCAGCCCAAGTCTAGCTCTGTGAGCATCACACCCACCGGGGGCAGGAGGCGCAAGGCCACGCAAAGCAAAGCTCAGCTAGAGTCTCAGGCTACAGGGAGAGGTGCAATAAAGTCAAGGTGGATTTGACTCTTGAAGTCATTTGTGTGTCAAGCGTTCTATTTAAGGAAGCACAAGGCCATCTTTAATTATCAGGTCCCCCAGGACTTCAGCCACTGTGGCAGGTGACATTGAAAAGGGAAATGCTGTTGGTATTAACCTGCTGTTTTGTATTCCAGCCCCCCCGATGGCTTTCTCAAGGAGTCACCAAGACCTCTTGGAACCCCCTACCCACTCTGTTCAGGGTCTTAGTTGGAGCTGCTGAATCCACAGGTCAGCTCACCCACCCACCCTGCAGCAAACCAGTCCTACACTGGTTTTCCAGGCACTTGTGATTTAGACAGAGAATGTGGAGAGGCACAATGGACCCAGGCTGATGCGGGGGGATACCAGGAACATGAGCCTGGGCAGCCCAGGAGCCAAGCGTGGAAGGGGGAAGAGGTATCCAGGAACATTCTCCCTGACTTCTAAGAAACCCGGTAGTTAGGCAGGGGTAACCAAGTACTGCTGCACCAAGAACTGTCCCTAGCTGCTATGGTCTGAACATTTATGTCCTCTCAAAATTCTCATACTGAAATCAGTCCCCAGTGTGGGGATATTTGGAGGTAGGGCCTTTGGGAAGTGATGAGGTCATGAAGGTTCCATGAGGATTCATTAATCTCATCATGAATGAGATTAATAACCTTACAAGCTCATGTACCCCTTCCACCATGTTAGGACATGGAAAAGATGGTCATCTGTAAACCAGCTCACTGTCTCCTGAGGCCGTCACGACACATCGAACCTACCAGTGCCTTGATCTTGCACTTCTCATCCTCCAGAACTGGGAAAAATAAATTTCTGTTGTTTACAAACTACCCCACTTATGGTATTTTGTTTAGTATTTTGTCTTTGCCTGAACAGACAAAGGTACTATCATTTCTGGTTCTGAGTAACGCAGCCAGAGAGGTGGTCACGGGAGCTGGTAAAGAACCCAATATAATGGCATAAAACCCAGCAAGCCAAGCCGTGGGTCAGGATCACACACAGTCCACTTCCTTTGTGCATGTCTGCTCCCTGAATCCCAGCCCAAGTACACACTTGATTCTGGTCTCATCTGCCACGACCTCTGCTTTCTCCGACAGCACATACCCAAACCGCAGACCCTGTGTAGGGCCGTGAATCAAGGTCGCCTCATCACAGATTCTAAACCCAGCCAGTATGCTGGGGTTCAGTGGGAGCAGACCCTGGAATACAACCTGTTCCTTCTGGAAGGCTGAGTCCGCAGTTAAGACCCTTCAGGGATGAGACAAACCTTCAGCAACATAAGGGGAAGGAGCAGCTCTCGCTGTCACGGACAGACACTATGACTCATCTCAGAGCACTGGCTTCATACCAAAGAGACCACATGGAGATGACAACCTGTGACTTTCAGAGTGTTTTCGGGCAACGTGCCTGGGAGTCGAGTCTGTTACCTCCGCTCGGGGGAAGCCAGCGCACATGCACGTGCACACCCCCACAGCACACCCGGCCATGGCTCATACCCTCTGAGTGGCGTGATTCAGCATCTCCTGCCAGGCAGAGTCGAACTGCCGCTTGTCATCCTCCAGCAGCCGCTGCTCGGCCAGAGAGATGGTCTCCTTGGCGGCGCGGAGCACCTCCGTGGCCCTCTGGAAGTCCTGAGTGGCTTTCTGAGCTTCCAGCTGAGCCTGTGTGAGAAAGAATCCTCATGAGACCTCAGGAAATGGCAGGGGCTCCCCATGGTCCATTTTATCTTTCAAAAAATAAGCATCCCAAGGCCCAGGACAAGTTTATCTCTGCCTCTTCACTCTCTGCACCCACAGGTCCTCGTAGATGCCGACAGGGCAATGGGACCCTGAGGGGGGAGTGAGCGCCAAATCAGTGAGTGGACATTTCCACAGTTCTAGGCCCAATGGATGAGATAAACACATCAGCCCCTGGCCTGAATCTGACATGGCAAACAGCCCATTGTGGGACAGGTACAGCCAACCCCACAGCCTTTCTCAGAAGCTCTGCCTCGCCATCAAGGCCAAGGTGGATACAGTAGTTCTGACACCTTCCCTGCCCAGATTTGTGGCTCAGTTTGTGGCAAGTCAGAACCAGGAAGGCCCCTGGAGATCATGGTCAAAGACTTCACTCTACAGACGGGGGACCGTGGCTGAGAGGACACAGCCTTTCCGGAGATCACACAGCTCACTAGAAGCAGAGCTGTGCCAGATTCCAGGCAGCATGAGTTCCAGCCCAGCACTGTCACTCTGCCAGACAGTCCCCCACTCAACTCACACCCACCGACACCAGCAACAGGCCAAGTATGGCACCAGGCAGGCAAAGAGAAGGACCTAATTAATTAACAACACAGTCCTTGCTTTCAAGGAGCATCAGGTGGGAGAACCAATACCAATTGTAGCTGACCACATGTCTAGAGCTTCCCCCACGACATGCATCTACTGATTGTTCAAAATATGATTAATCCCAGCTAGGCGCAGGGTCTCGCACCTGTAATCCCAGCACTGGGGGAGGCAGGCGGATCATTCGAGGTGAGGAACTAAAGACCAGCCTGGCCAACATGGTAAAACCCTACCTCTACTAAAAATACAAAAATTAGCCGGGTGTGGTGGCAGGAGGCTGAGGCAGAAGAATCACTTGAACTCAGGAGGTGGAGGTTGCAGTGAGCCGAGATCATGCCACCGCACTCCAGCCTGGGTGATAGAGTGGGACTCCATCTCAAAAAAAAACAAACAAAAAAAAAGTTAATCCCAATCGAATGTAAGGCAACCCTAATCTTGAAGACTTAGTACAAAAAGAAGAACGTTAAGTTTATCATTTATCACATGATGAAATATTTTGGATATAGGTCTCCCCATCACAGATTAAATAAATTATTAAAATTAATTTCAGTTGGGTACAGTGGATCCCACCTGTATCCCAGCACTTTGGGACGCCACAGCAGGAGGACCACTTGAGGCCAGGTATTCAAGACCAGCTTGGGGAAACATAGCAACAAGACCCCACCTCTGGAAAAAAATTAAAAATTATCCAAGCATGATGGCACATGTCTGGAATCCCAGCTATCGAGTCTTGTTACCTCTGCTCAGGGGAAGCCAGGAGGCTTGGGAGGCTGAGGCAGGAGGATCACCTGAGGATACAGTGAACTACGATTATGCTGCTGCACTCCAGCCAGGGTAATGCAATGAGACCCTGCTTCTTAAAATAAATAAATAAAATTTAAAAATCAATTTCACAGGCTGGGCGTGGTGGCTCACACTTGTAATCCCAGCACTTTGGAAGGCCGAGGCGGGCAGATCACGAGGTCAGGAGTTCGAGACAATCCTGGCCAACATGATGAAACCCTGTCTCTACTGAAAATACAAAAATTAGCCAGGTGTGGGGGTGCATGCCTGTAGTCCCAGCTACTCAGGAGGCTGAGGCAGAAGCATTGCTGGAACTTGAGAGGCGGAGGATTCAGTGAGCCAGAACAGCGCCATTGCATTCCAGCCTGGGTGACAAGCAAAACTCTGTCAAAGAAAAAAAATTCACCATTTCATCTTTCCTTTTTTACTGTGACCATTGGGAAATTTACAATTATATAGGTGATTCACATTCTATTTCCTGTGGACAGTAGATACCTTTACCCCAAATGGGCCATGTGATGGCAATTGTGTGACTGCATAAGAAATCACCACCAAAACATCACAGTCACCACTCCACAGGCTCACCTTGAATTCCCCAGCAGAGCACACACCCACCTCTGCCAAAAGCTGGCCTCTGCAGTGCCCCACCACCCTCCCTTGGTTAACCAGGTCTCCAAGTCAGTTACATAAGCCCTGGTGGGACGCCCCTGGGGCAGCCCCTGGGACCGGGAAGAGGGGAACTACAGGGACCCCACCCTTCCCCGGAGCAATTCTCCTAGGACTTAGAGGAAGTCTTCAGAAACCACAGACTGAGGGTGCTTGGTGAAGAAGGTTAAAGGAGGGAAAAGAAAAATCAGAGACTCAGAGCACACCAGCCCCCAAGGCAAAGAACAGCTTTCCTGTGAATGTGTACTGCATACCAGATCCAGACCCAGCCCTCCAGGTGATGACAATCAGGTGGGGAGCTGAAGCAAGCATGGAGTGGACACTCAGAAGTCCATAATACAACACTGTATATGAGCGTGCCACAGCAAGGAGGGAAGTGTAGTAAGGGAATGTGAAGGAGAAATTACTCCAGTACAGAGAAGCGAGGAAGGCCTCTTAAAGGAGGATGATCCTGAACTGAGGACTGAAGGACACAGATGATTTGAAAACATGGGCTGATGGGGAGGTGGGGGGCAGAAGGAAGGATTTGAGACTCTAAAGACGCACTACAAAACAGAGTGCCTGTAGGAGATCTGACGATACCTGAGATCAAATTTTTAAGAAGGACTCGAGTGAAGACCTTGAATGAATGCCAGGCTAAAGCTTCAACCAAAGTGGCCCAGGGACCTGTCCCTGCCGTGGACTATGTGGCCAGTGGCCCACTTCCACTCAGGTGTGCCTCAGCTACACAACGAGAACAAGGATGCCCACCCTCCCTAGAGCTGACCAACTCACCCCCAACCCCTGCCCCACCTCGTGCCTCCAGGCCCATTAGTGGTTCTTAGTTCTTTCATGTGAGGTCAGCCCTCCAGGGCCTCCCTCCACTGGCCAAGCTGCAGGGAAAGAGAGGAAGTGGAGGGAACTGATTACCCTAAAAGCCACCTCAGCCCCCACCCGCTTTACACCAACTCCAGGAGATGTACTGAATCCCACAGGATCCTAAAATGGGATTTGTATTTGCTTTTTCAGGAACTTTTTAGTATTTCAATTCAGCAATATTTAAGGGTAAACTCTTCTTCCAGTTCTCTCTGCTTCAATTATGAACTTCCCACTTCTTCAATCAAAAAGAGGCTCTCATGAGGACCTTCTGAAAGGTGGCTGCTGTACCAGGAGCCCAGCACCTCTTCACACCCACTGCTATGCATCTGATGAGTTCCAAATAAGAGAACCAGATCTCTACAAAGGAAAAGAGGAAGCCCACTTGAAGCTGCCTTTGAGAAGAACATGCACTGTCAAATTCCAGACAAGAATCTGAAGTTTCTGCAAGATTCATTCTCCTGTATGGTGACATCAGATACATGTTTGACTGGACTTATCACAGGTGCAACTAATGTGAGGCCTCATTCCACATTTAACCCACAGAAACCAGATGGCATCTCTCCATAAGTTATCCACTTATCAGTTCATTCACTCAAGTAAGCCCTGGGCACCTGTCATGCCCCCACTGCTGTCTATTCTCTCCATTCGTTATGGTTTCAAGGCGAAGCAATATGTCAGCTAAAGACCCCCACTTCCCAGCCCTCACTACAACTACTCCCCCAGGTCAATGAACACTGACTGAGACTTCCAGGAAGGCTCCTGTTATGGACTGAATGTTCGTGTCCACCCAAATTTACATATTGAAGCCCTAACCCCTAATGTGATGGTATTAGGAGGTGGGGCCTTTGGGAGGTGTATTAGCCCATTCTTGTTCTCCTATAAACAAATACCTGTGGGCCACATATGGTGGTTCATGCCTGTAATCCCAGCACTTTGGGAGGCTGAGGTGGGCAGATCACTTGAGGCCAGGAATTCAAGACCAGCCTGGCCAACATGGCAAAACCCCGTCTCTCTTTTTTTTTTTTTTTTGAGTCCCCTTTCTCCCGCATCCCCTCCCAGGAAAACCCCATCTCTACTAAAAATACGAAAAAAAAATTAGCCAGGTGTGGTGGCAGGCACCTGTAGTCCCAGCTACTCAGGAGGCTGAGGCAGGAGAATCACACTTGAACCCAGGAGGCGGAGGTTGCAGTGAGCTGAGATGGCACCACTGCACTCCAGCCTGGGCGACAGAGCAAGACTCCATCTCAAAAAAAAAAAAAAGAAAAAGAAATACCTGACACTGGGTAATTTACAAAGAAAAGTGGTTTCATTGGCTCACAGTTCCGCAGGCTATACAGGAAGCATGATTCTGGCATCTGCTCAGCTTCTTGGAAGGCCTCAGGACACTTACAATCATGGCAGAAGGCAAAGTGGAAGCGAGGCATCTCACACGGTGCCTGGACTTGGGTCCAGGGTTGGGGAAAAGAGCTACACACTTTTTTTTTCTTTTTTTTTTTTTTTTGCGACTGAGTCTTGCTCTATTGCCCAGGCTGAAATGGAGTGGTGTGATCTCGGCTCTATACAACCTCTGCCTCCCAGGTTCAAGTAATTCTCCTGCCTCGGCCTCCTGAGTAGCTGTGACTACAGGTGCACACCACCAGGCCCGGCTAATTTTTGAACTTTTAGTAGAGACAGGGTTTCACCATGTTGGCCAAGCTGGTCTCAAACTCCTGACCTCAGATAATCTACCTACCTCAGACTCCGAAAGTGCTGGGATTACAAGATTACAGGTGTGAGCCACTGTGCCCAGTTGCTACACACTTTTAAACCAGACCTCACGAAAACTCACTGTAACAAGGATAGAACCAAGAGGAATGGTGCTAAACCATTCATGAGAAATAGCCTCCATGATCAAATCACCTCCCACCAAGCCCCACCTCCAACATCGGGGATTATAATTGGACATGAAATTTGGGAGGGGCACAGACCCAAACCGTATCAGGAGGTAATTAGGGTTAGATGAGGTCCTGAGGGTGGAGCCCTCATGAGGGGATTAGTGCCCTTGTAAGAAGGGGAAGAGAGAGCATCTCTCCCTCTGGTGCACTGAGGAAACACCATTCTGTCAAAGTCTCTTAGGAAAGATTCTGCAGAGGAGGAGGGTATCAGGCAGCAGGCCAGGCCAGGAGACACCAAAGAGTTTACACACACATTTAACTGAGGAAAGTTTAACTGCGACATTGCTTCTCAGGGTCATCACAAGACACAGGGCTTCCAAAGTCAGAAACCAATTTAGCAATCACAGCAAGAGCTAGCTATCTGGGTCTCATCATCATACGAAAGATGACACCTAACAATCACTGGTACAACCGATAACGTTTTACTTTCAAATGGTAACAAAGGCCCCAGGCCCTGGTATTTAATATTATTATTTGAATAGGGCTCTATGCTCACAGGTCCTGTGGTGTGCTCAAGTCATGCAGTGATTCACTCACAGCAGAGAAACCCAATGAGCCATCAGAAGAAGTGAGGCTCTGCTTATAATAGTACTAGAGGGGAAAATGTTAGCCGAGCTTGGTTTGAGGTCTAAGATGCAACACAGAAAAAATTTTAAATACCTTCATGACTTACAGACACTAACAGCTTTCATGGGAACAGCTCCATGGAGAGAATTTTAAAAGGCAGCTCTTGGGCCAGGCAAGGTGACTCACACCTGTAATTCCAGCACTTTGGAAGGCCAAGGCAGGTGGATCACTTGAGGCCAAGAGTTTAAAACCAGCCTGGCCAACATGGTGAAACCCCATCTCTACCTAAATACTAAAATTAGCTGGGTGTGGTGGTGGGCACCTGTACTCCCAGCTACTCGGGAGGCTGAGGCAAGAGAATCACTTGAACCCTGGAGGTGGAGGCTGCAGTGAGCCAAGATCGCGCCACTGCACTCCAGCCTGGGCAACAGTGACTCTGTTTAAAAAAAAAAAAAAAAAGCCTGCTCATGAATGAATGTGGTAAGTGACCTTCATCAGACACTGGCCCAGGCCAGCTGTGACTGTGAAGCACTTGAAAATGTGGAAATGTATGGGCATTCCACAAAGGGTCATCAGCAAAAGGAGTGGTGGGTAGAGAAGTCTGGCATGATTGAGGCGGCCACAAGGGGAGAATGGCTGCAGTCATGCCCCTCTGACTCAACTGCTGCCCACAATGGCTCTCAGGAAGGAACAAGAGCATTTGGCACATTTGCAATGGCTACAACAAAGGTCCAAGACAGAAGGAAGTTTACAGACCTCCCAGTTCAAGCCCCTCATTTTTCAAAGGAGAGCCCAGAATAGGTGATGTTACATAGCTATTTAGTGGCCTCCCAGAGCCAGGAAGCCAGAGCCCTGGCCCTGAGTCTGGAGCTATTTCTGCTCAACCATGCAGTGTCTACCCCCAGGAGTAACTCATTAACATAGCCACTGGACAACTGGACAGTCTCCCTGCCAGCAATACATGGCAAGAGCAGCTGCTAGGGCACCAAAGACAAGATGGAAACGCCACTGTGCGCAGGATTGCTACCTCCTGCCTGCAGCTCCCGTCCCGAAGCCCCACGCGGGTCCGGCCGACAGGTTCGTGGTTAGCTCCAGCAGCTGCAAAGGAGGCGACTGTCCAAAGCATTCTCTAGCAGGTGGTAGCTCCAAGCCAGGGAGAAAGCCCTCAAGACCAGACCAATCTAGTACCTGACCACTAACAAATCTGTAAGTCTGGATACAGATGATTACAAAGGAGAAAATAATCATAGCAGTTACTACTTTAGCATTTATTCTGTATGAGATAACCTATATAAGGTGTTCTGAATACAGTACATCATTTAAGTCTCAAAATAACCCTACGAGGTCAGTCCAATTATCCCTACTTTATAAAGATGACCAAAGCTCAGAAAGGTTAAATAACTTGCCCAAGATCACACAGCTATCAAGGACAAAGTCAAGGTTCAAAGCCTAACCCAGAGCTTTCATTCTAACTTTTTCTTTTTGAGTCGGAATTTCGCTACTGCCACCCAGGCTAGAGTGCAATGGCACGATCTCAGCTCACTGCAATCTCCGCCTCCCGGGTTCAAGTGATTCTCCTGCCTCAGCCTCCAGAGTTACAGGGATTTTAGGCACCCGCCACCATACCCGGCGAATTTTTGTATATTTAGTAGAAACGGGGTTTCACTATGTTGGCCAGGCTGGTCTCGAACTCTTAACCTTAGGTAATCTGCCTGCCTCAGCCTCCCAAAGTGCTGGAATTGCAGGCATGAGCCACCGCACCCAGCCTCATTCTAAATTTCTATTAAACAGCACTTGCTGGTGCTGCAAACTCCTGACAGAGAAGTACTGGTCAAGGAAGTGCAGCCTTAGATCTCCACATGAATCAAGGACATGCTGGCCTCTGCCACACAGGTCAGGATGGGCAGGGAAGTTTGCAGGGTTTAAGATTCGCAGAGAGCACCAAGAAGGAGCAGAGGAGACGTGGGGAGGAGAAGGCCCACTGCTGTAGGCGCTGAACTCATCCACAAGAGGCCAGAAAATGGAGTGTAGACAGGCTGATCCTAAAGCACCCATGGCTCCCTGAGCTTAGCCTCCTACCCCCCACCACACATTCTCACCTGCTCTGAGGAGTAGCTTGGACCCCATCCACAGGGGAGCCAGGAGGATAAATAAGATGCAGAGAGGCACGGGGCAGGCACAATTCCCCCACCTAGAGTCACAGGCCTCTGACTGCCTTCCGCACGCCCCTTCTAAATGTCTTTAGTACTTAAAACCCAAAAGCACTCTGGTTTACTTGGGAATGGGTGGGCTCAGTATGCATGCAACCCCCCAGCACTTGCCAAAGCAATGATGGAGCCAGAAGAGGCTTCTAGAACCCCTGGACACCTGGACATGGATTTGGAAGAAGGAGTACCCCACTTTCTTCTAGAGAAAGTTGGAAAGATACCAGCCCGGGGCGAAGTAGAAGCTGCTCGGGTGTGAGGTGAGCAGTGACCCTGCAGGCATGGGGCAGCAGAACCCGGAGAAGAGCGAAGCCCCAGCCAAACGACAGGTGGGCCAGCTTCTACCACTTGTGGTTTGCTGGAGGAATCTCACCCCCACAGGGGCCGGGGCAAGGCCCCTGCTAGATGGGGGCAACCACTAGGCAGGAAGCCTCTGTCCTTTCTAACCTGATACTGTTTTGTCCTTGCCTCTTTACAGTGAATGTCACAGGCACTGCTGGGAAGAAGCCCTCCCCCGGCTAGAAGCTCAGGAAGAAAAGCATCAGAGGCCTTTCCAACCCAACTGAGGAAGATCAAAACCCTTTGAAAACATGGTCAATAACCCCTGGGGGATCTCAGTGAGGGAGGGATGGGCAGGACAGACATCAAAGTGGATGAGAGACAAGGGTGTCTGTTCTCAGCTTTATTAAAGCCGTAGTTTTCTGCCTATCTTCTGAGGAATCTCAAGGACGGGCAGTCTATGGACTGCCTGAGCCCTTCCAGCCGGCAAGCCACCCAGCCTGCACTCCCCCTTCAACTCCTGAATGATGCTTCAGAATGACGCTTCGTTGAAGAGGACCATAGACAGAAACCGGCCATCCTGACAGTACCATTTTATCCCTGGGGATATCTGGCATATATTTTAATCCAAATTATCCCAGAACAAAGTTTCATTTGAAATCATTTTCTGGAGAGAATTCCATTAAGCCCATTTAGTGCCTTGATTATTTTTCACAACCAGGTGCTTCTAATTTTTTTTTCATCTTTATGTAGTCAAAATTATTCTCCTGAGGATCGGTTCCTTTCTATTTCAAATAAACAGATTTGACTGAATGAACCGTTTCATCCATATAAATTTTACTAAATGTAGCTTGTGGCGTGGAGTTTTTCATTATTTCTATAAAAATTTTCCTGAATTGGATTCTTAAAGATCTAAAAATTTGGGCAGGCACAGTGGCTCACGCCTGTAATCCCAACACTTTGGGAGGCCGAGGCAGGCCGATCACCGGAGGTCAGGAGTTCAAGACCATCTTGGCCAACATGGCAAAACCCTGTCTCTACTAAAAATACAAAAATTAGCTCGACGTGGTGGCAGGCACCTGTAATCCCAGCTACTCAGAAGGCTGAGGCAAGAGAATCGCTTGAACCTGGGAGGTGGAGATTGAAGTGAGCTGAGATCGCACCACTGCACTCCAACCTAGGTGACAAGAGCGAAACTCCATTTCAAAAAAAAAAAGATCTAAAAATGTTTCAAACATACGGGACATCATTTTTTCTTACTCCCAAAGGTTACCAGGTACAGTGTGAGCCATTATTAGTTTAATAGTGTTATTTCTCCCAACAATCCACATTATAAAGTAAACAAGAGATCCATGGTATGTATCTATTCTTAGAGAGATGAGAAAACCATGGGCAGTCTTAAGAGAGACGGCGCCTGCAGTTGTACCGTGGACGGACTACACAGCCCTTTCATATGTTGGAGCAGCGAGAGAGCTTTGCAGGGTTACAGATATCGAGGTCAAACAGTTTTATTCCAGCTTGAGCTTAAAGGTGAACTATTTAAAAATAAAAATGTAAAAGCTACTACTTGCTTCAAAATACAGCTAGGAGTAAGAAAGGAGAACCGGGGATGGGGGCAAAGATGAAATAGGATTGCCCCCAGGTTGGTAACTGTAGAAGCTGGATGATGAACTTCTGAGGTTCCATTATGCTATTCTCTATTTTGCATATATTTGAAATTTTTTACCGTTTTTGGCAAGACAATCCCTACTGCCAACAGTCATCCAGACTGACTAACTAGGGGTGAGTCTGATGCAAGGGTTTTGGTTGGGGGCATCAGGGAAGGTTCGTGAAGCACTGAGCCCACCTCTGCTTCTCTTCAGTGCCAGACACGAGCCTGCAGTTCACCTCCAGGCACAGCATGTTCATAGAAACCATCCAAAGGGCTTCCCCTTGCACTCATGCAGCACTGGTTCCTCTGCCTCAAGCTGGCACCATTTGTCACCCTATGGAATCTCCCTAATTCATGTAAAAGCTGGCAGGAGGCCGGGCACAGTGGTTCACACCTGTAATCCTAGCACTTTGGGAGGCTGAGGTGGCTAGATCACAAGGTCAGGAGTTCAAGATCAGCCTGACCAGCATGGTGAAACCCCATCTCTACTAAAAATGCAAACATTAGCCAGGCGTGGTGGCGTTCACCTGTAATCCCAGCTACTCAGGAGGCTGAGGCACGAGAATCACTTGAACCCAGGAGGCAGAGGTTGCAGTGAGCCGAGATCACACCACTGCACTCCAGTCTGGGTGACAAGCGAAACTCGTCTCAAAAAAAAAAAGGCACTGGCAAGAGGAGGGTCTCAGGTCTTATGTTTTCACAGGGCATTACTTAGCCTGAGTCAGCATGCCTAGGCTAGTCAGCCGGCTGATGTCTGTGATCCCTCCCCACACTTCCATCCTATCACAATTATAAGCAGCTTACAGGGCCTGCCAGCCACACACAGCAGGCCTCCAGGAACTAAGCATCCTAAATCAAATCCTTCCTGTTGCTGCAGCAACACCACAGAAGCCAGGCTCCTCCTGCCCACCTTAGTCAGAAAGGTGTGCCCACATTCCTCCTTGTCCTCCTCCACTCTTACCTTCATGCTCTAGCAGTGTGCCACCGGCTAGAGGACCACGGGCCAGGCATGAGGCAGGGGCCCGAGCTGGGGACAGAGAGCAGTGCCCAAAGGTCACAACCCGCCAACAGCACCCCAGGGTATCACCACCCAACCCAGACTCCCAGCCCACAGAACCAAATAACAGGGTCTTTGTGCTCAGGGACTTGGAGACAACGTTGACCAACTGTTTTATTTTCTAGGAGAAAATGTAAGAGCCTAACAAGTCAATTGGCCTGCTCAAAGCATAGAGCTTAGGTATTCTACCAACCCCAATCCAAGCTGCCTTCCCTGCCAGCCAGACACACACCCATCCCCAACATCACACTCTTGCACTTTCTCTGTCCCCAAAACACACACACAACACTCACATCTGTAATCCCAACACTTTGGGAGGCCAAGGTGGGCGGATCACCTGAGGTCAAGAGTTCAAGACCAGCTTGGCCAACGTGGCAAAACCCCGTTTCTACTAAAAATACAAAACTTAGCTGGACATGGTGGCTAGTGCCTGTAATCCCAGCTACTCAGGAGGCTGAGGCAAGAGAATCACTTGAACCTGGGAGGTGGAAGTTGCAGCAAGCCACGATCGCACCACTACACTCCAGCCTAGGTGACAAGAACGAAACTCCATCTCAAAAACAAAACAAAACAAAAATCTAAAACTTTGTCAAACATACAGAACATCATTTTTTTCAGTCCCAAAAGTTACCATGTACAATCTGAGCCATCTCTTAGTTCTTCAAATGTGTGCTAACACAGAACGCTCCTCCGCTGCCATGAGTTTCCCTGAGCTCAGCAGGGCTATGCCTTCCTCCCTGCCCATCCACTCATATTTATCTTCCACCTCTGCCTTTATCCCCCACCTACACCATCATTCCCAGAACCCACGAAACACCAGTGCCTCCTAGACACACACACACACCAATCAGGGAAGCCATTTCATCTTCCTCTGGGATGCACGATACAGACCCAGGCTACAAACCTGGTCATTGCCTGACACTGTGAGGGGGTAAAGAACAATGCTTTATGCCGCAGGGCAGCGGAGAACTGGAACACTGCATGCTCCAAGAGTCCGTGTGCTCTGCAATTATGCCTCATGACAATCCTTTGCAGTTAATGAGTAGCTGCTGGTTTCCAATCAGAAGGGTGGAGCATAGGAGAGGGGAGGTGGGTGTATACAAAACTGGGATGCCAGAAGAGGAAAGAGCATCTCCCTCCTGTAAGCTATAGCTGGGCTGTCAGAGCCCTTGGCAGAGCTCGGATCCCGACTCCTACCTCTCTTCTTCCTCTCCAGTGGAAGAACCAGATGGCCAGTTGCTCCCTCCCCAAGCCCACCCTTCTCTGCCTGGGGCTTGTGAGCAGAACACAAACTCTTCCAGTGACTGCTCCCCAGAGATGGTTCCACCAGCACCATGTGGAAAAACAAGCCCCCTGTATCTCTCCAATCTTAGCACCCCATAATGCCAACAAAAGAAACATTTTAGGCCGGGCATGGTGGCTCACACCTGTAATCCCAGCACCTTGGGAGGCTGAGGAGGGTAGATCACCTGAGGTCAAGAGGTCAAGACCAGCCTGGTCAACATGGTGAAACCCGTTTCTACTGAAAATACAAAAATTAGCCAGGTGCGGTGGCACACACCTATAATCCCAGCTCCTCAGGAGGCTGAGGCAGGAGAATTGCTTGAACCCAGGAGGCAGAGGTTGCAGTGAGCCAAGATCACACCACTGCATTCCAGCCTGGGCGACAAGAATGAAACACGGTCCCCCACCGCCCCCTCGCCAAAAAAAAAAAAACAACACATTTTGATGCCTTGCACAAAACTGGCATTGATTTGACCAGGACAATTGGGCCACTCTGAGGCCATGGTCTGTGTCATGAGAAGCAGGAAGAACAGAGTAAATCCTCGGCACCAACAATGACCATTGTCTTGGGTCAGCAACCTTGAACCAGTCACTAACTTTTCAGATTTGAATGCCAAGACCTCTGCTAACTCCAAGGAAGCCTCAGTTTTGGTACTGAAACTACATACATAATTACAGCAGGGACCCGTAAGGAGAGTTCTGTAACGCAGTATCTGGCTTTAACAACATATGCAAATTGGGAGCCAGCAGGCTAGTTAACCACGAGCTATTTAGGTTTTGCTATCTTCTTCACTGCTGTGCAAGTTTGCAAATTTTCCATGATAAAAAAGTTTACAAAATTGCTTCTCAATACATTTCTTAATCAGCGGTTGCTTTGCTATTTATCTACCACACAGTTCTTTCTTTAAACTCGAAATCATGTCACTGGGTGGAGCAAGAGCATAATCTGAGAGAAAAGGGGAGGTCCACACTATTTATCAAGTCAAAAAATAACCACTATTTCCAGTCAAATGTTTTCAACCAATCACTAGAACACCTTTTTTAAACAGCTGGGGAAATCTGAAAAAGGACTGGATACTAGATGATATTTAAAAACTAATTTCGTTAGATGAAAAAATGTGACCTTTTAAAGGTTCTTCTCTGTTAGAGATAAATATGGAAATATTCAGGTGTGCAGTGATAAATCTCTGAATAGCCTTAAAATAATCAAGGAAAAAACTAGAGGGGGAGGGTGGATGAAACCTGATTGGCAGGAGGGTCACAATTGCTGACACTGGTGATGGGCATGTGTGGTCCACTGATGATTCTACTTTTGTAGAAATTCCATAATAAAAAGTTGTAAAGAAATATTTTTTGAAGGTGTTGGTTCATCAGTTATCACTTTTGCTCTTTACCTTCCACATAATCACAAAACTCAAGAAAATGCTTACTAAAAAAGATAGGGGAAACCAAAAATATTTGTCAGTGGTTGTCCTCATTAAAGGCAACATTTCAAATAAATAAGCAAACAAAACTAAAACAAGGCCGGGTGTGGTGACTCACCCCTGTAATCACAGCACTTTGGGAGGCTGAGGCGGGTGGATCACATGAGGCCAGAAGTTCGAGACCAGCCTGGCCAATATGGCGAAACCCCATCTCTACTAAAAGTACAAAAATTCGCTGAGTGTGGTGGTGGGTGCCTGTAGTCCCAGCTATTCAGGTGACTGAGGCATCACAATGCCTTGAACCCAGGAGAGGGAGGTTGCAGTGAGCCAAGACTGCACCACTGCACTCCAGCCTGGGCAACAGGAGTGAAACTCCGTCAAATAAATAAATAAATAAATAAATAAATAAAATGTTACCCATAACAATAAATAAATAAATAAAATGTTACCCAAACAAGAGACAGGTTTACAAGACTGAGCTGCTTGTGGTCCCTCCAAGCCCACCCTACCCACACGCAGTGTTTTAAGATGTATAGGAAATGAAGGCACCCAGCAATGCCCTAATAGCCTGTTAGTGGCCAAACCAGTTGTCCAAAAGTTCTCATCTCTAATCTCAGTCTCTTCTGCAATGACTTAAAGCTTTCAGCTCTTTCTGTGTCCCTGGCAGAGACAGAAAAACAACAAAACACACCCACTTAAAATTACAAAGCACCACATCGGGACAGATCCACTTTCAAGGAGAGCCGAAACCAAGCTGCAGGCACCTGGATAAGGCCATCCCTCCCCGCACTCTACCTCTACTGCCCTGATGGAGGGAGGATAAAAGGAGCCAGGACAGGGGTGTTTATGAAATCCCTACTGTGTGCCAGGTGTGAACCCATGGAGTCTAGCCCACAGCCCTGCTAGAGGTATTGTCAGACCCATTCTACACCCAAAGAAACTGGCTAAGGCACTGGTCCAAGGTCACAAAGCTAGAACGGAAGGAGATAGGACCCATACCCAGGCCTTCGACTCTGATCACCTGCAGAGAAAAAGCACCAAAACGGGGCTCTATATTATCATCCCGCCCCCACCCCCACCCAGCCCTGCTCCAGTGGTGTATTATCTTATAAGCCTGATGTTTCAGTGAACCAGCTGCTCCTTTGGCTGTGCTTAAGCAAGCTTCACTGAAGCTTACAAGACTGACTCTCTAGACTGTAGATCCTGATGAGAACCCATCGTTCATACTCTCTCCATGCCACCATCTGCCGAGCCGTCTCTCTATAGGGCATCCAAAGGCCTGGCAATCCCTGTTCAACCCCTCCTTACCCCCTAGTTCTGTACCAAGGAACAAATGGGCTCTACGGAAACCTCTGCAGATGTATCCAGCATGGGTTCTTACCTAGATTATTTTTAAAGTTTTCTCACCACCTGCCCACTTGGTTGGAGGCGCCACATGCCAAACTTTCATAAGCTAATCCTGGGCTCTGCTCATCTCTATTTGGAAACTGCTTTCCAACACACTTGAAATAAACGAGTTCAAAGTCGTTAACATTCCTCGTGCCTCAGACAAAAATACTCAAAATAAATGATGAACGGGAGTTATCTGTCAGTGGCCCCTTCCCTGCCAGCTGGGATCTACAAAAGGAACCTCTTAACCGGAGAGCTTCTCCATAATGGCCACGACTGGTCTTTTGCCAGCCAGTACCTCACACAACCGCTTGGCTTCAGTCCCAACGGATGCCATTTAACAGAGGCAGAGGACACACCCACTCTAGACAAAGTGACTTCAGTTAACACCAATTCACTCTGCAATCTGGAAGCCCAGAGCTTTCTACTCTTGGCCTATAAGCCTGGGAGACACCCATGAAAGGTATGTGAAGGGAGAGAAGAGAAGGCCAACTCAAACCCAGGACACCAGCACACACTCGATGACCGAATGCCTGGTCAGTCCCCCAGACCCAGGACCCTTGGAGTTAAGATGCTACAGCAAAAAAGTCTGGTAACCCACAGCCCTCTCCTCTATGCATAGCGCATAGAATTTCTATGATCTCGCCACAGCAGCATCGCCCCTCGTGTCCTGGAAAGTCTTATGAGAGCCAAAATTGTGTTACTGATTTTTTTAATTCCCAAAATCTAGCATAGTGGCTGGTACACTGCAAATGTTTAATAAATATTTGTATAATTAAGGTACCTAGCTATGGTAGAAATGATCAACCACAAACAATTCCCTTATGAGCAATCATTACAAATGCATTTGTGATTTTTTTTTCCTGTGACTCCTGCAATTAGATACATGTCTATCTGAACATATTTATCCTTGAAAATGGCCAATTAGGGTGATGTAAAAACTCACCTGAATAGTCAAACTATATACCCTAAGTCATGTCATGTGAATGCCATTCTTTCAAGATCTAACTCATTCTCCACTCCACTCGAACTCACCTCTTCCAAGCTGGGCGATATAGAACCCAGATCCCAATTCTTCAGGAAACTCAAGCCTGGGAAAAAATTTACCCTCTCTGACTTCACAGGACCAAGTTTCTGTACTTCTTTCCTCAGTTTGCCATGTTATAAAATAGTGTATGTGAAAAAATACTTTGAAAACTGCCCAACACTATGAACGTATCAGGAACACATCTCATGAATTATTTTACTATTCACTTGGTCTTCTCAACAAGACTGCGGACTCTCGGAAGGCACTGTGAGTCCCCAAACTAGTACGGTGGAGAAGCTGCACTTAGAAACAGGTGCTACACCAAGCCCTCCAGTAGCAGGGAACACTGGCTCTCCTCTTTCCACCTCCTCCAGGCTTCCACCTTCCCTGGGTCATTCAGCACTGTTTGTTGCCCGGTACACTTAAGCATAGCCAAAGGAGTAGCTGGTTCACTGAAACATCAAACCCCTACATCCAACCTAACCTTGCTCCCGGATCAGCATAACTTGGTTTAATTTTAACTACCACCTTCAAGAAGATCTGCAAAGGAATTCAAGGTCAGAGGGACATAGATGAAAATGAGGGCTTAATATAAACAGGAGTTAACACAACATACCTTTCTGGTGAGCACATCATATAAAACATCTGAGGGATCTGTTATCACGCAAGTGCAAAGACGCTCAGCGTGGCTGCAGCCAGGGGGCCCCGGACAGAGCAGGCAGTCAGAAACAGCATCGGGCACAAGGGCACACACAGCCAGGGGCCCCTCTAGCTGCCGGAGGCCACACCATTTCAGGCCCCCCAGGGATCTGTGGAAAGGATGGTAATGGCCCTGTGACAGGGCCAGGGCAGCAGCTTCGCCCCCACCTGGGGAGCCAGGATTGGCCCAAGCTGGTGTGGCAGGGGCTCTCCAAGTGAGCACAGGATCCTGGCAAATCTCCTTTCCACCTGGTATTGCCAAGCAAAGCAGGTCTGAGGAACTCAGGGGCCTTCTCCCAGCTCTAAATGGCAAGGAATAAACCGCAGCCAATGGAACTAAGAATGAAAAAGGATAATATATCCACACAGAGGAATCCAAATGTCTCAGGGCTGAGATGACTATACCTTAAGCCTTTATAATTCTATCAATTCCAAGCATTCCTTTATTTTTGTTTCATTTTTTAAGACAGAGTCTCACTCTGTCGCCCAGGCTGGAGTGCAGTGGCACAATCATGGCTCAGGGCAGCCTCAACCTCCCAGGCTCCAGAGCCTCCCACCTTAGCCTCCCTGGTAGCTGGGACTACAAGAGCACACCACCATGCCCAGTTAATTTTTTATATAGATGGGGTTTTGCCATGTTGCCCAGGCTGGTTTTGAAAACTCCTAGGCTCAAGCGATCTACTTGCCTCCACTTCCTAAAGTGCTGAGATTACACGCATGAGCCACTGTGCCAGGCCGCAAACATTCCTCTTTATAGCAAGTACTCATTTTCCATCTCTACTTTGCACCACACTACATGAAGATGCAGAAAGACTAAGACACGATTTCTGCTCTCAAGCTCACGATTCCAGGGCAGGCATCTTAACCTGCGGTTTACAGGCTAGGAACATGGATCAAAATTCAGGCTTCTCGACTCATTAGCTGTGTGACCCGAGGACTTTCTTATTTCTCTGTGCCTCAGTTTCCTCAACTACAAAACAGATAATAACAGAACCTAGCTCATGGGGTTGCTGCGTGGAATAAGTGAGTTAATACATAGTAACTGCTGAGAACAAGCACACAGTAAGCAGTACAGAGTGTCATATAAGCAAGCGCTATATAGCATCAGCTTGCGGGTATTAACCCACATGACATGAATATTTAAACGGATGTGATATATACCTTGAAGTTATAATTTATGCACCCATGCATATGTCTGTTTTCAGAGGATGACATCCACAACGTTCAAATTCTCAAAGAAGCAGAGCTGAGAAAAAGCTGAGGGAGCGGGGCTACAGGAAGGGTTCATAGAAGCTACATTGACTTGTGCCTTCATTTTAATCCAGCAAAGGGTAAAAGCTAGGCAGTGCTGTCCAACAGAACTTTCTGCAGTAATGGAAATGTACTTTATCTATTATCCCGAAATAGTAGCCAGCCTCCACTTGTGGCTACTGAGCACTTGAAACGTGGCCAGCCAGAGTGAATAAATCAATTTTTGGTTTAATGTTAGTTCATTTACATTTAAGCAGCTATGTGTGGCTAATGGCTGCTATTTTGAACATCACAGAGCTAGTCAGTCTGGGAAGAACAAAGTCACAGTGAAAGAACAGATTATGCAATGATGCAAAACATACCCTGATGTCCTCAGAAATCATGACTAGAACACCACGACCTACCCCGCAACTGTAAGTAGTGATGCGCACACACACTGAACGTCAGTACAGAGAAGCGCAGATGCCGAAAGACAAGAGGGGCCAGGCGGGAAAAACCTCGTGCGCTGTGGTCAGATTTGGGCTTGACACTGGAGGCAGAAGAAATGTTCTGTATTAGCCAGGGTTCTCCCAAGAAGCAGAACTAATAGGATGCTTATGCAGAGAAACATTTACTATAAGGAATTGGCTCATGTAATTATGGAGGCTGGCAAGGTTAAAATCTGCAGAGTTCAAAGTCTCCAAGTAGGCTGGAGAACCAGCAAAGAACTTACATTTCAGTTCAAGACCAAAGGCTGTCTGCTGCAGAACCCCCTCTTGCTTGTGGGATGTCCCTCTTTTGCTCTATGCAGACCTTTAACTGATTGGATGAGGACCACCCACATTGGGGAGAGCAATCGGCTTACTCAAAGTCCACTGATTTAAATGTTAACGTCATCCAAAAACACTCTCACAGAAACACCCAGAATTATATTTGACCACATATCTAGACACTGTGGCCCCGTCAAGTTGACACATAAAATTAATCATTATAGGTACTAAAGTTTTTAGCAGGACTAACAGCAGAACGGACTCTGGCAAGATAATTCAGCTGAGAGGCAGTAGGGAGAGACAGAGGTTCCAGGAGGCAGGAAGACCAGTTGAAAGGCTATTTCAGGCCGGGGGCGGTGGCTTGCACCTGCAATCCCAGCACTTTGGGAGGCTGAGGCCAAGTGCATCACTTCAGAGATAAGCCTGCGCAACATGGTGAAACCCCATCTCTACTAAAAATACAAAAATCAGCCAGGCATGGTGGTATGCACCTGTAAGGTGAGGTGGGAGGACTGTTGGAGTCTGGAAGGCAGAAGGTGCAGTGAGCCAGGATCGTAGCCCTCTGCACTCCAGAGACCTTGTCTCAAAAAAAAAAAATTAAAAATTAAAAAATGCTATTTCAACGGTCTGGGTAAGACATGAGGAATTGCTCCAAAAAAGTGACAATGAGAAATTAGTCATTTAGTATTTGTTGAAGTATGAATGAATGGATTCTGGACTTTATAAAACATACACTTTATTAGAAGCCAGCATCTCCTTGTAAATCTTCAATACAATGTAGAATGGGAAGGGAGGTTTTCCATACAACATAAAGGGAGGGAAGTGATATAGCAGAAAGATACACAGGTAGTTATTGTATTTACCTGATCAAAAGAGTCTTATGCCTGCTCTGTGGGTAACATATGCCCACCTTTAACTCCTTCTAATTCACAACCTTTTTAGAAGTTAAACTACAGTACCAACATGGCAGTGTGTTAGCTGCCTCCCAATATCCACTCCCCCCTTCATCCTTAAAACTACCTTGCCTGGCTAGCTAAAAGACTCCAAGCCAAGCCTCCCTTGCAGCTACCCGTGACTATCTGACCAAGTTCTAGCAATGAATGGAAACTGTGTTGTCTGGGACTCCCAAGGAGACTCTTTAAAATTCAAGGGACATATATCCCTTCCTCTTTTCCTCCTTCTGTCCTGAAATGCAGACGTGATGGCTAGAGTTCCTGGAGCCATCTTCAACCACAATGTGACATGGAAAATTGGACTCAAATACTAGGATGTGAGCAGCAAATAGGACACTAGGTTTCAGATGACCATGAAGTCACAGCACTAATTCTGGACTGCCTGATTTAGGTCTTCTGTTCGTTGAGAGATGGAATCCTTATGTGTTTTTGAGTTCTGTGGCTTACAATCAAACATAATTCCTAATTGATAGATGATACAGCTATTATTTTGTGCACAGGCAATGTAGATTTCAGAATTTCAGGCCACATACCTGCGTCCATATATTTTCCTATGGTCTTGGGTATTGATATGGGGCTAGGCAGAAGAGGAGCCTACATAAACTAATACAGCGCCTTACACCTCATAATTACCTTCCAACCTTCCAACAGCTGCTCTTAATAAAGGGCCCACTGCAGATAACTTCTACCACCTTGGCTGAGTGCCCAGGTCAGTGTGAAAAGAGACACCCACCTTCTCTATATAAGGAGAACCTTCACTAAACTGGCCTTACCCCGAGATCAAGAGACTTAAAGAATGAGAAAACCTCAGAAGATTTCAATATGCCACTGATTTTAGAAATAACACCAAGCACTTTCTCTAGAATGTAGCGCTTTGACAAAGGGCTGGGGCATACACTTGGAGGTGACAGTGAATTGGTGAGCACAGGGCACCTTTTTCCTGCTTCCATTTAAGCCACTTCCTCAGGCCAGGCAGGGTGGCTCATGCCTGTAATCCCAGCACTTTGGGAGAGGCCAAGGCGGGTAGATCCCTTGAGGTCAGGTGTTCAAGAACAGCCTGGCCTACATGGAAATCCCATCTCTACTAAAAATACAAAAAATAGCTGGATGTGATGGCACGTGCCTGTATTCCCAGCTACTTTGGAGGCTGAGGCAGGAGAATCGCTTGAACATGGGAGGTGGAGGTTGCTGTGAGCCGCCAAGATGGCACCACTACACTCCAGCCTGGGTGACAGGCTAAGATAAACCACTTCCTCAAAATGAAACCTACAAAGTGAGGCTTCCTAAATGAAACCCAACATTGCCTTAACTGAAGGAAACAGCTGCTCCATCCTCTGCAAGAAGGTAAACTCCCCCATGCCCAGGAAAGTTTTACATGGCAGAAACTAATAAACATCAAACTAATAAAGGCCATCAAGAATGAAGAAGGGGAGAGAACTGGTGGGAGGCAGAAACAGGAAGTGGCTGGAGAAGACAGGGGAAGACACAACTGAGGAACCCACATTCCAGAAGATTCTTCAGAAGAGGCCCACTTGATGTGGCCTCCCATGAAGCCCTTCAGAATTCTACCGGGATCTGACCAGCTCTCAAGCAACCAAGCTAGTGAGGGCTGAAGGGACAGAAAAAAAATCGTAGACCCAGCCCCTTATCTCAGAAACTTGATTTCTTCCTAGAAACACCAGGCTTGGGAGTAGCTAGAACAGCAGCGTGAGCATTCGAGTGCTTTTTAGTATAACTAAACTCTACTGTCTGTGATCACTTGTGCCCATTCAAGGCTACAGGCTAAGGAATGACAAAGTAGGAGCCAGGGTCCTGCCACAGCTCCACATGCTGTGAGTTCAGGGACCCCAAGACAGGGCAGCTGACCCCAAAACTACTTTCTCCCCCTGGCTGATCAACACTACAAATTCCCTTTTTGTAGTGTTGCCAGATTTAGCAAATAAAAAAATCTGAATTTCAGGTAAACAATTTTTTTTAGCTTATGTCTCAAATATGGCATGGGACAAATTTATACTAAAAAAAAAAAAAAAAGAAAAGATCTGAAATTTGACTGGATGTTCTGCATTCCTGTGTTCTATCTGCCAATCTTACTTTTGGCTCAAACTCCACAAGGACATCCCACAGCGTACAAATGAAAACTCTGCCTACGGCCTAGACTTAAACATTTCCCACTTGGTGGAACGTGTGTAGTTCCGTCTCTCACATGTGGAGAGGTTCCTGCAGCGTGAAGAACCCTGAGATGGGAATAAACAGTCCCCCCAGGTTGGAAGCAGGGCATTCCAAGCTACGGGGATGTTTGTAGGTCAGAACCACTGGAAGGCCCAGAGACCATAAACCTCTAAGTCTTATCAGTCATTTACTTCTCAGCACAAATAATTTCATCAGATTCTTCAGGTAGATTTTCATAGAAGGGAGAGAATATGAAGTCACAACTGGGTGGGTTGAGGAAAAAGTAGAAAAGAAAGGAAGGAAAGCAGGGGCATCTCCCAAGTCAGGAGAGGAACAGGAGGTGTATGCAGCAAGAGTGCACAGCCATCGGCCGGGGCCCAAACTCGTTGCCAGGCAACAGATAAAGGCCAGCCTGTGTTGACGAAACTAGTAGCAGAAATATGGTCTGATTTCCTTTACCTGAAAACTTAGTCACTCTACCACTCTTCCCAGGGAATGCCTGCGGTTTACAGAGGGGAAGGGGCCATCCGTCGTCCATGCAATAACTTTACTGAAAACAGGGTGCAGATGAGAAGAAAGAAGGAAACATCTAAAGAGCATCATGGTTTCAGACAGGGAACAATCTCCACACCCTGCTTCCCCTCTAAGCACTATGCTGTGGTGACAAACCACATCAGTTAGCCTCAGAAAGCACACTGCCTGCCCAGCAGCACCCACTGGGGCCCAGCCACGCCTCTGTGAATAGCAAAGACGACAAGGCAAAGGGAACTGCCCGTGACAAACCTCCCAACTGACAGGGTGATGGAGGGCAGCTCCTCCAGCCCAGTGCTTCCTGGCGAAGACGTGCCCGCAACCGGTCCCCCACGTGGGCTTCCTGCCACCTGCCACACAGAACGGGGTTGAATGCAAGTGGCCCACGGCACCATCAGAAAAGAAAACCCCAAGACCAGCAACACTCTTCCCGCTCCAGCCCCAGCCCCCGACACCTGAGGCAGAGTCAGCCAAGCAGGCGGTGCAGCCCTTCTGGCGGAAGCCCCAAAACCGACCTCTCCATGTCAGGAGCCTTCGACCTGGGTCAAACGCTGCCACTCATCTCCCTCCTGACCCCACCTAAATCGAGATTCCAGGCTTCCAAAGTGCAGCTGCTTCTTTCCCAGAATCTTCAGCCAACACTGTAAGGCAGGATGCGGTCTTCCAGGCGAGGGAGAGTTAAGAGTCCATGCCTGGTTTTTGCCATAAATCTCGAGGAATTAGAGATTGAGACAGATGCCCCGTCATTCCACTACGTGCCCTTACTTTGGGCAGCAGGAATGACGCAGTTCCCAGGAACTGGCCTGTGGCCACCGAGGGGGAATGTGACCAGGGCCACAGGGATGAGCGTCACCAAGCCAGACCTCCTTACCCAAAGTCCCGTGGCAAGACCTGCCCCAGGCAGGCAAATGGCTCTGCAGAAATGAAAGTGACTGGGACAAAGGGAGGCATGACAAAGCCACGCTGAAGTCCTAGGAGGGCTGGAACAGGGCCCCATGAGGGGAAAGTTCCCAAGGACTCCAGGTAAGAGCCTCTCAGTTTCCCCAGCCCAGAAGAGGCAGGGGCACGCAGGGAGATATCTGCACCAATGAGCTCAAAACCTGCCTTTAGTCCTAAAAGTCACTTATCTCTGGCCCATTCTCCTCAGATGTGCCAGAATGTCTTTCAGGTTTGCAGAGTCATAAATGCCTACTATTTGCCAGGCACCAGGCACCAGGCAGAAGCCAGAACCAGGTAGACCTCGGTTTAAACCTTCACTCCTGTCCTCACAAGGTCTGTGATCTTAACATCCCCAAGCCTCAGCAATTACTCCCTCTCAGTATGATGAAATACAACCTTGCAGGCCAGGCGCAGTGGCTCACACGTGTAATTCCAGCACTTTGGGAGGCCGAGGCAGGCACATCATCTGAGGTCAGGAGTTCGAGACCAGCCTGACCAATGTAGCAAAACCCCGTCTCTAATAAAAACACAAAAATTAGCCTGGTGTGGTGGCACACACCTTTAGCCCCAGCTACTCAGGAGGCTGAGGCAGAAGAATCGCTTGAACCTGGGAGGTGCAGGTTGCAGTGAGCAGAGATCACACCACTGCATTCCAGCCTGGGCGATACAGCAAGTTGCCATCTCAACAAAAAAGAAAATAGGCTGGGTGCGGTGGTTCACGCCTGTAATCCCAGCACTTTGGGCGGCCGAGGTGGGCGGATCACGAGGTCAGGAGATCGAAACCATCCACGTCAACATGGTGAAACCCGTCTCTACTAAAAATACAAAAATTAGCTGGTAGTGGTGGTGTGTGCCTGTAGTCCCAGCTACTCAGGAGGCTGAGGCTGGAGAATCGCTTGAACCTGGGAGGTAGAGCTTGCAGTGAGCCGAGTTCACGCCACTGTACTCCAGCCTGGTGATACAGCGAGACTCCATCTCAAAAAAAAAAGAAAATAATATCACCTTGCAATCTTGCTCTAAGGATTAAATGAGATAATGTACATAAAAGACCTATGAGCACAGACCCAGGCCCCTAGCAGCACCTGAATAAATCAGGGCTATGGATAGCCCCTTAAGAGAACACAACCTCTAAGCCCCAGTTTCTTCTTCTGCAAAAGTCCCTGTGTGTGTGTGTGTGTGTGTGTGTGTTTGTTTACATAACTCCCCCTCATGCATGTAAAACACTTACAAAGTGCCTGGTACACAAAGAGTGTTGAAATTACTCTTCTTCCTCCTCCCCTTCTATCTTCCTTCCTTCCTTCCTTCCTTCCTTCCTTCCTTCCTTCCGTTCAGTAAACTGTCACCTCCATCCCATTGACTCCCAGCTTCCCTGCATTCTAGCCAATGGCATTTCTCCCCAGGTACCCAATCCCTTCAACTTTAACATTATGCCTCAGCAACTGCATAGCATTTCACAGGTTTAAATAAAATATTGGTTGGCTGCTTGTTTGTTATTTTCATCCCTTATTCCTTCCTGTCTCCATTGTTAAGCACAATTATTGGCATAAAAGAAGTTTTTAATACCCACTTTTAGACTGCATTCTAGCCTGGGCAATAGAGCAAGAATCCTGTTCTCTCTCCCTCTTTCTCTTCCTCTTTCTTTCTCTCTTACATTCTTTTTTTTCTTCTTTCACTCTTTCTTCTTTTCTTTTTCTTTCTTTCAAAAAAATTTAAAAAATTAAAAAATTAAAAATAAAAAAAAATTTTTAACATTATGAAGCGTGAACTCACCATCTTCTCCCAAAGCCAGATCCCCACTCTCTATCAACTTCCTATTGGCTTTCAGATCAAAACCTTGCGGTTCCCTACAAGATAATCTAGATAGAGAATTAACCACCAAGTCTGTTACAGTCTCCCTTCACATTCTCTTAGATTAGGCCACAACACCAGAAAGGTTTATGCAGAGGCCCAGGCAACAGTCTTTGGGCTCCAAGACTAGTTTCCTCATTCGTACTATAAGGCCAAAAGGGAGACAATGATAGCCCTGCACAGAGCAGTGTGTGTGGCACCTAACACATCATTACAGCTCAAAAAATGGAGCTGCTATTAATGTAAGGACATCAATTTCTCGAACACAACACAAACCCCCAACTCAAGAGCCCACCATGGCTACTTTGCAGCTTCTCAACCAAGTCTGAAGGCCAGGCCGAGGCTTATGGCATTCTTAGCCGCCCACACCGTTCCTTTCCTGCCTGGTCCTTTAGCTCCCCTACACCTCTCTTTCCAAGGCTCTGGCTTCCTTACCCAAGTTCATATCCACACTGACCCCGCCCCTCAGATCCCTGCTCTTCTGTCCTTACTACCTAGCCTCCCTCTTGTGCTTCGGGAGGGTGCACAGTGTGTCTTTCCCATCAAGCTTTCCTGACGGGCAGCACACCCCCCCACACACACACACACACAGTGACACACTCCCTAGCTTGTTCCCTTTGCCGTCTACACCAGAGCCACATGGTTCAGCGCACTAACAAATGAACCTCTCCATGTGGCTCTTGGCAAATACAGTCAGTCCTCATCATTCACAGCTTCCATATCTCTGAATTTACCTACTTACTAAGCTTTATTCGTAACCCCAAAATCAACACTCGCAGTGTTTTGGGGGCCATTCATCGACATGTACAGAGTGGTGAGAAAATGAGCCACCCCATATACACATTTCTAGCTGAGGTCCAACAAGAACCCTCTCTGCCTTCTTGTTTAGACTCTCATACTGTAAACCAGCGTCCTTTCCACGGTCCTTTCAGTGCCGTGTGTTTCACATTTTTGTGGCTTACATTGATGATTTTTCTCCATAAATTGGCCTCCAAGTAGAGCAATTAAGTCCTTTCTAGTGCTCCTGAGTACAAGAAGGCTGTGATGTGCCTTATGGAGAAATACTTGTGTTGGATGAGCTTCTTTCAGGCAGAAGTTATACCGCTGTTGGCTGTGAGTTCAGTGTTAATGAGTCAACAAAACGACACATGCAGAAAAAGGAAGAGGAAATTTGCCAATCTGAACATGAGTTCACTCTAGTAAGTGCTAAAGTAACATCCGTTGTGCATGATGAAGCTATGGAAAAGAAGGAAATGGGGCTGGATTTGTAGATTCCATCTGGCACCAATCTTGAGAGGTCATGACAGATTAAAAAAGCAGAGTGGCCAGCATGATTATGAGGCTAAGAGCCTAAGAAGTTTATAGTCACATCACCTAGAATCAGGAAAACATTCAGCCCTTTGCAGCTAGTGTTTTACTAACAAGAAATATTGCATATAATTGATTGTAAGAAACTTGCTAAATAAATATGTTTATTAACATACTTATTTTGTGTCTTTAAACTGAAACACATATTCAACAAGGTTATGTATTGATCAGCTGACAAAAATGTTGTGACCAGGGGCTCTCAGGAACCTAACCCTCTATCCCCCCTAGGAGCAAAGCCTCAGTACCTGCTAATTCAGTGTTTATAGCAACTTTATAGAATATGACTACCACAGATAATGAGTTTGTATTTACCTCTGCCACAGCATCACCTTGCTTCTGCATGTAGATGGGGCTCCTGGAGGATACAGAACAATTGTATACTCCACAATGGCCAGCACAAAGGGGAGATGCTTTTCTTTGCCAATCCCCTAGCCCACTGTAATCCTCCCATAGTCTCACTCCATATCTCATATGGAGAAGACACATATACACACACACACACACACACACACTCACACACACACACCCCTACCTATCCAGGTAAGTAACAAAGATTCTGCTTTTGCTCAAAACAGTCCATTCCACCACACCCTTTTATAAGACTGGGAAGAGGGAAATGTTAGCTCCATAAGGACAGGATCTTTGTTCTATGCTTGACAGGCCAGCAAGTGGCTAGAACAATACCTGGCATGCAGTAGGTACACAGTCAATGGCTACTGATGAAAAGAAAATAAATTTTTTTAAATCCCCACACAGACATGTAAAGTAATAATCTACATTTGACACATCCTTGAGTTTATATCCCACCTTTGCAGAACATCAGCTGCTCAATCTCCATTTATAAAATGGTTTTTTTGTTTTGTTTTGTTTTGTTTTGAGACAGGGTCTCACTCTTTCACCCAGACTGGAGTGCAGAGGTGTGATCACAGCTCCATGCAGCCTTGACTTCTCAGGCCCACACAATCCTTCCACCTCAGCCTCCCAAGTAGCTGGGACCACAAGCAAGTGCCACCACATCTGGCATTTTTTTTTTTTTAAGAAATGTGTCTCACCACGTTGCCCAGGTGGTCTTGAACTCCTGGGCTCAAGCAATCCTCCCACCTCAGCCTCCCAAAGTGCCTGGATTACAGGCATGAGCCACCACTCCCGGCCATGGAAGGTTTTCTACAAATAAAATCAATGCCTAGAATTCCCCAACAAAGGACCAGTATAATACTCTGTTCCTCTAGAATTAACATAATAGTTCAGAAGATTAATTGATGCACTTGACCCGTTTCATTTTATTAGAAACAAGATTCTTCATCCATTCAACGCCCATGCAACACTATCCTTTTGGGCATTGAGTGCTTTTGATCAGTGAGAAGGTAAATCCTCATCATTTTCCATCCTCTGGCACATTCCATCCTCACAAATAACTATGTTCTCAACCTACCTGGACTTACTCTTCTACCTGGCACCATCTCTATGTCTTCCACAGCCCCCTCCCAGCCAGGAGAGGCCTGTTTCTTCTTCTACCCATAGGTTATTTGTGGTGGTGATTTTTTTTTTATTACAAGCTAGCAGATTCACCACAGATACTCAACATTTAACAGAAAAATACATCTGGGATAATCTTAAATTTCTTTGATCCAAATGCTTTACATGTACTAATTCAATCACTGGAGTAAATTGCAAAAGTAGCTAGAACACTTTGCAGATAGAGTTTATCTTTCCCAACTCTTGAATTTGGACTGGCCCCATGTTTTATGTTTATTAACATCTTGAATTTGGACTGGCCCCATGTTTTATGTTTATTAACATCTTAGGGGCTAAAGTTAATAAACTTTAGTTAAAACTAAAGTTTTAAACTTTTATTAACTTAGTTTAATAAACATGTTTATTAACAGCCTAAGATGTTAATAAACATAAAACAAGCAGAGGCTTGAAAAGGGCTCACCCTTTTTGTGCCTGGAATCCCAACACTGTATGAAAAAGACCAGACAAGCCTGTTGGATGAAAGATACATGTGGCCCAGTCACCCCCACTACCCTAGCTGACCACCAACCGATTGACAGATAAAGCCAAGATCAGCCAGACCCCAGCTAACCCATCAACTGATTGTACATATGTGAGATCAGCTCTAAGCTCAAGATCAGAAAAACTGGCCAACAAAACCATCAGCTAAATAAAGGTTTTAAGCCACTAAGTTTTAGGGTGGTTTGTTTCACAGCAAAAGCTAACTGATATACAACTTTTTTTTTTTTAAGAGCCAGGGTCTCACCCTGTTCTCCAGGCTGGAATGCAGTGGCACAATCATAGCTCACTGCACTCTGGAACTCCTGGATTTAAGCGATCCTCCTGCCTCTGCCTCCTGAGTAGCTGGGCCACAGGTATGCACCACCATGCTTGGCTACTTTTTGTAGAGACGGTATCTCACTATGTTTCCTAGGCTGGCCTCGAACTCCTGGCTTCAAGCAATCCTCCCGTCTTGCCCTCCTAAAGTGCTGAGATTACAGGCCTGAGACCCCTCACCCAGTCAACTCCATTTTATGAATTTAAAAAAAAAAATTGAGGCACAGAGATTAGGTAACCTGCCAAAGGTCCCACAGCTTTTAAGAGTCAAGCCTACAAGTCACTCTACACGTTTCAAATGTTTTCCCATTCATCTCCTTTTCTAAATGTGGTTAGATGTAAGACATGGCCTTATAAGGCCCCATAAACACAAAACAGGCAACTTTCAACACTAAATAACCCCCACTTTTTTGCATTTATGCTGCCCATCAAGTTTGCAAAGTGCTCTGCTCTCTTCTGACACATTCTAACCACTCAAAAATAACAAGGGTTGCCCAATGTCCATCGATGAATGGATAAATAAAATGTGGTATACACATTCAATGAAAGAAGATTCTGACACATGCTGTAACATGGACATTACTCTAAGTGAAATAAGCCAGTAACGAAAAGACAAATACTGTATGATTCCTCAATACTTATACGAGGTACCTAGGGTAGTCAATTTCATAGATAGACAATAGAGGTGGTGGTTGCCTGAGCCTGGGGGAGGGGAGGAATGGGGAGTTAGTGCTTAATGGGTACAGAGTTTCAGTCTGGGAAGATGAAAGGGTTCTGGAGATGGATGGTGGCGAGAGTTGCACAGCAAGTCAATGTGCATGCACAATGTGAATGTCTTCAAGCCATTTTTAAGAACAGTTAAAATGAGGGAGAGGCAAAAAAGAAAAAAAGAGAATGGTAAAAATGGTACATTTTGTGTTGTACGTACTTTAACACAATTTTCTTAAAGAAGAAAGAAAATAAGGGTTGCGACTGGCAGGGATAAAACGACAGGTCCAAAGCCACTGTTAAACCAGTCAGCACCCCGGGGGAGCCAGGTAAGCAAGATACACCCTGCTATTCAGCATCACTGAGTCACACGGGCTCCACCCCCATCAGACTGCTCCCGTCTCATATGCTGAAGGCCAGATGGGTTGGCAGATATGTCAAAGCAGGCTTAAAAACAAGCTTGGGCTCAAGGACAAAAACTCTCAAAGCAAAGCCAGCGCCCTGCCCCCAGTGTGGCACAGAAAACACATGTCATGTTCTACCTCCGCTTGGCAAAATTTGGACTTGGTTTTCAAGATCACAGAATTGTATCTGACTCATTGGTTGAAAAATGAGTTCACATCAGGAAAAATAAAATCGATGAATTTTTTTTTTTTGAGACAGAGTCTTGCTCTGTCGCCAGGCGCCAGGCTGAAATGCAGTGGCGCGATCTCGGCTCACTGCAACCTCCACCTCCCAGGATCAAGCAATTCTCCTGCCTCAGCCTCCCGAGTAGCTGGGACTACAGGCACACACCATCATGCCCAGCTAATTTTTGTATTTTAGTAAAGATGGGGTTTCACCATGTTGGCCAGGATGGTCTCCATCTCTTGACCTTGTGATCCACCCACTTCGGCCTCCCAAAGTGCTGGGATTACAAGCGTGGGCCACTGTACCTGGCCAATCGATGCAAATTTTTAATGAACCTATGATTTCTACCAACCCAACAATTACTTATTTTTTTATTGTTGTTTTTTGGTTTTTTGTTTTGTTTTTTTTTGAGTCAGCATCTTGCTCTGTCACTCAGGATGGAGTACAGCAGAGACATGATGGCTCACTGCAGCCTTGAACTCCTGGGCTCAAGCAATCCTCTTGCTTCAGCCTCCTGAGGGCTGGGGCCACAGGCACACACCCCTACCTCCAGATAATTTTACATTTTTTAATTTCATGTAGAGATAAGATCTCACCAAGTTGCCCAGGCTGGAATTACAAATCTTTATAAACTCTTCACAGAAAATCAAGTGTAGGAGATTTTTCCCTTTTATGTACCCTCAACTAAAATGCTGGATAGACAGACATGGATATTCCATATAAAATCACCACTACAGTATCTTGTTTTTCTCCAAATAGCATACATATTTTTATTTCAAAATATCATAAAGTTAAGAAAAAGTGCAGTACAAAGAACTTTTTGCTCTCAACAATTTGAGTGAGGACCTGATGCTCCATCACCCCCCCCCACCATACTTTTATAGTTGTTATTTCCTACAAATAAGGACTTTCACCCACATAATACAACCATCAAAGGTAGAAAATGCATTGATACACCACTACCATGTAATTATCATGATTTCCTTTTTTAAAAAATATGGGATATACATCAAATAATAAGAGAAGGTACTGGGACTTCTTTTCTTCTATTTTCTAAATTTTCTATAATAAATTCTAATTTTTTAATGAAGCCAAAACCCAAGCTCATGCTGGGATTCCATTATCAAACACACCATCTCACTTAAATCCTAAGCCCAACCTCCTGAGATAGCCAGAGCTGTTCCCTTGACTGCCAGCATTTCACAAATGAAGATGCAGGGGACTGAGGATGCGGCGCCTCCTGACTCGAACCAGCACGAACCGCTACCTGAAGGAGTCTCTCAGGCACCATTCCCTGCTGCACACAGCCAGAGAGGTTTGTAAATATAAAAAGGAAGGGGGTGGGGATAAGAACAGAGGAAGAAAACAGGAAGCCCCACTTGGCAGCAGCTGGAGGTGGACATCGCCCCCCTCACCATCAGGAAGGTGAGAGGGACATTCGCACACAAACAAGCTCATCCATCTGGCCTGAGCAACCTGCCCTCCACAGAGATGAAATGTGACATCCGTACCCAGCTCCAGCCTTTGAACATCTTTCCAGTTCCTTCGCTACCGACCAACAAGGTCCCTTGGGGGTGAGCAGTAGGAGTTAGGTTAGGAACCTAACCTTTTCTACCCTGCTTCTTCCTGCCCACCTGCAAGAAGGAAGGAGATTACGGGGAGGGCTTGCAGGCATAAAGCCAGGCAGGACGCTCTCAACATTTCATCTTGGGCTCTGCCCATTAAGAGTGACTCACTCATCCTCAGGACCTGGGCATCATCTGATTCTATCGGATGACTCAGTGGCTTGCCCAAGGGACTCAGTAATTGTCCTATTGTCCCCACTGGCCAAGAGAAGGGATGAGGAGGAGAGGCGCCAGCATCCACTGCTTTCCAACAGACTAGGAGCCTCCCAGCCAGCTCCCTGCTACCTCTTTTCCCACCAAAGAAGATTTGGGGTACAGAAGAGCAGAGAGTGGTGTGAAATCCACTCCAGGATGTGTCACAGCCAGCTGGGGACCCACCCATCAAATGGGATTTGAATGAACCCAACCCAGATGGAGCTGGATTTGTCACTCATGTGGCTCTCCATCTGTCTACCTAGCAACCAGGTGAGAAAGAGGTTGCGAGTAAAGGGGCAATGGAGAGGAAAAGCTCGTGACTTCAAGAGAGGGCAGGGGAGGAACCTCTGGTCTGTTGGCGGCTCCCCAACATCATTCACTAGTTTGTTCATTTATTGATTTACACAATATTTGAGTACCTTCTGCATGCTGGCCCTGCAGACCTGGCAAGGAGCCAAATGGACAAAACTCCCTGTCCTTGTGAAGCTTCATTTACTGTAAACAAGTAAATTACCACAGGTCAGATGGAGAGAAGTACAACAGGGAAAAAGGAAAGCAAGGAATGGGGGCTGGGGCTGGCAGGGATGTGGGCTGGGAGTTACCATTTTAAATGTTAGCCTGAGAAGGCCTCATGAATAAAGGGACATTTGAGCAGAAACCTGAAGGAGATGAGGAATCGGGCCATGAAAATGCCAGGGTTAGGACACCAACAAACAGACGGAACGGGGCCAGGCGAGGTGGCTCACACCTGTAATCCGAGCACTTTGGGAGGCTGAAGCAGGTATATCACCTGTGGTCAGAAGTTCAAGACCAGCCTGGCCAACATGGTAAAACCCCATCTCTGCTAATAATACAAAAATTAGCTGGGCGTGGTGGTGTTACACCTGTAATCCAAGCTACTCTGCAGGCTGAGGTAGAAGAATCGCTTGAATCCAAGAGGCTGAAGTTGCAGTGAGCTGAGATCACAATACTGCACTCTAGCCGGGGCAACAAGAGCAAAACTCTGCCTCAAAAAAAAATAATAATAAAAACAGAGGAAACGGCAAGTCCAAAGACCTGAGGTAGGAGCACGTGTGACAACGTACAGCCAAGGGAGCGACTTGAATCAGAAGACCAGCCTCGAGAAATCCTGACACAAAGCCCCTGAGGGCCATCTCTGCCCCCAAACCTGAGCTCAGGGACCAGCAAGGAAAACTTCAGGTAGAGAAGCCACTACTACGACTCTAAGGGGATGCTTTACAAACCATCCTTCAATCCTTCTGCAGCATGGGCACATGGGTTGCTTTGACTAGATAAGTGTGGGCTAAACAGCAGCACAGAACCAGAAGTCCCAGTGTTAAAGACTTTCAGGAATGGAGGCTTTCTGAACTCCTCGGTATTTATCCAAGTTTGAATTAGATCCTCAGAAGTTTCTCCTCAAACCTAACCTGAACCCTCCATACTTCTGTTTTGGGTCAAGAATGATACAACCTTGGTCTACGGTCCTCAACTTGGGTGACCTCTCAAAGATTGGTGGGACATAGACACTTTGGAGGGGGAATGCCTCAAGGTTCTGGAACCTGTGGAAATTGGAAAGTACCTTTTGGAGCAGGGTTTCTTCTCCCGGGAACTCTAGAGGCTTGGGCAGGGCCCAGCTGGAGGTGGAGAAGGGGAGGAAGTGGCTGCTGTTCAGGCCTTGTGCAGACCTTGGAGCAATCAGAACTCTGAAGCGTACAGCCCAGTGCGCCAGGCCAGGGAAGGAAGAAGGGCTTCAGGCAGCCACTCTGTCTAGGAATAAAGGCAACATATCTAGGAAGGTCCCACCAGAAACTTCAGCCCGGGATTGAGAGCACAAAACCCAAACACACAGAGAGGATCTTGGTACAACTCCCAAAGCAGGTCTGGGCGTGGTGGCTCACACCTTAATCCCAGCACTTTGGGAGGCCTAGGTGGGCGGATCACCTGAGGTCGGTAGTTCAAGACCAGCCTGACCAACATGGAGCAACACCGTCTCTACTAAAAATAGAAAATTAGCCAGGCGTGGAGGCGCATGCCTGTAACTACTCAGGAGACTGAGGCAGGAGAATTGCTTCACTGGAACCTGGGAGACAGAGGTTGCAGTAAGCAGAGATCACACCATTGCACTCCAGCCTAGGCAACAAGAGCGAATCTCCGTCTCAAAAAACAAAAAACAAAAAAGAACTCCCAAAGCAGAAAAGGATTCCTTGAAGGGAAATTTGAGAGGTGCATGGAGATAGGAACAAGAAGAGGAATTGTTAAGTCCTGGCCCTCAATCTCTATAGGTCTATCTTACTATGTTCCTAGATTTTCTGGAACTTTATTTCCAAAAGGTCCATCCTACTGATATCTCCCCACAGTACAAAACATCCTGTGCACATATACAGTAGGTGCTCAGAAAATTTTTGTTGTTATTTCTCACTAAATTTTTTTTTTTTTTTTTTTGGTCATAGCTGTACTCTGCTGCCCAGGCTGGATTACGGTGGCACAATCTTGGCTCACCGCAATCTCCATCTCCCAGGTTCAAGCGATTCTCATGCCTCTGCCTCCAGTGTAGCTGGAATTACAGGCACCCACCAACACATACGGTTAATTTTTATATTTTTAAAACAGATGGGGTTTCACTGTGTTGGCCAGACTGGTCTCAAACTCCTGACCTCAAGTGATCTGCCCACCAAGTGATGGGCCTCCCAGAGTGCTAGGATTTCAGGCATGAGCCACCGCGCGGGACCTCACTAAACATCTTACAAGTGGACACGTTTGAAGGCAGCATCTTCTACCGTGTCATAAACACACCACAGGGACAGCACTGGGTCATTTGCTAGTGAACTATAATTTGGATCAACTGCTTAGATCTTCTTGGGAAATCTGAGCTCTCATCTCAAGAGGCATCACAGGGTCGGTGATTCGCATTAGAGACACCTGATCGGGAGGCCTGAGTGGGCTGAGGAAGGAGAAGAGCCCCAGCCCAGGGCCTGGCTCACAGCAGGTACCAGTAACTGTTGGGGGCTCTTTCCCTTCCCTGTTCACAGGGCCTGGCTATCAGAGGCTGCAGGTGACACAAGCGGCACATCGCGTCACACAGCAGCCAAACGAAGACCAGCTCCTAAACCAGAGCCATGTCCATGCAGCCCCGCAGTCGCCTGATCACAGCCCCCTCCGCCACTCTCTTTCCAGTCTCAGGTTCACCACTTATTTGAGCTCTCAGGACAAAGAACCAAAGTTTCAGCAGGACGATGGCCATGGATGCCAGAATCCACTAAGGAGTGTGTAACAACTCACCGGCTGAATCTTAAAAAGGATAAAAAAAAAAAGAAAAAGAAGAAGAACCAATGTTTTAAGGGAGGCAGAAGGCTAAACACTCTGAAGACAGTGAGGCGAATGCGAGGGAGGAAGGAAATCTTCCTACTGCTGCGTGACAGGCTGGCATTAGAAGCAGAGGAGGAACACGCTCCGGACACGTCCCCGTCAGCGCACCCAGCACCAACTCAGGCAGCACCCACTTGCAGGGTCATCCAAATGCCGGCACTCACACCCTATTCCTAGTATCGAGCACTGGAATGACGCAGATTGGGGCAGCGGGGGCTGGGAGGGACGGCCACTACAGATAAGACATATAGGACTCAAGCTTCAAACCTTCAGCAGGAGATACAGAGTCAAAGGCAGCCTCAAAACTGAGGGGTAGGGGGCTCGAGGTAGGGGAGACGTCTATGGGGCTGTCTTACCTGCCTCGCCACCTTCCGTGCCTCCCAGTAGGGCTTGGAGTCTTCCACAGCTTTTCCAATTTTCTTCACCAGTTCTTCCAGTTTCACTGTCGCTTCAACCAGAACAGAGCGGAACTTCTGACGAGCATCCTGCAGCCAGGGGAAACCGAGGAAACACAGTTCAGGCTTAAGAAGGGATCTGCAAACACCTGCCAGACCTGAACAGAAACACCAACGAAGGATTGCACCCAACACACAGACCCCTAAAGCAGCACCTTTACAAGACAATCTAGCGCAGCGCCGCCCAAAAGACCTTCCTGCCGTGGTGGAAACGTCCTGTGCTCTGCACTGTGCAGAGTGGCGGCCACCAACCATGTGTGGCTACTGAGCACTTGAAACTGGCCGGTGTGACTGAGGAAAAGAGTTTTTAGTTTATTTCATTTTAATCAGGCCAGGCGCAGTGGCTCACACATATAATCCCAGCACTTTGGGAGGCCGAGGCAGGTGGATCACTTAAGGTCAGGAGGAGACCTGCCTGAAACCCCATCTCTACTAAAAATGCAAAAATTAGCCAGACATGCTGGCGAGCGCCTGTAGTCCCAGCTACTCAGGAAGCTGGGGCACAAGAATCTCTTGAACCCAGAAGATAGAGTTTGTAGTGAGCCAAGATCATGCCACTGCACTCTAGCCTGGGCGACAGAGCATGACTCTGTCTCAAAAAAGTTTGGTGAGCAACAACAATGCAAAGTTTCTGAGCACCTTCTGTGTATATGCACAGTATGTCGTGCACTGCAGACCCTTTGGAAATTAACACCATCTCTACTAAAAATACAAAAATTAACCGGGTGTGGTGGCACGTGCCTGTAATCCCAGCTACTCAGGCGGCTGAGGCAAGAGAATCGTCTGAACCTGGGAGGCGGAGGTTGCAGTGAGCCGAGATCGTGCCACTGCACTCCAGCCTGGGCAACAGAGTAAGACAGTGTCTCAAAAAAATAATAATTTAATTCATTATATTTAATTTAATTTTTTTTTTAATAGAGACGGGGTTTCACCATGTTGGCCAAGCTGGTCTCGAACTCCTGGCCTCAAGTGATCGACCAACCTCGGCCTCCCAAAGTGCTGGGATTACAGGCGTGAGCCACCATTTAGTTTTTTTTAATTAACATGGCTAGCAACTACTATATTGGACAGCATGGTATAGATGAAACAGCTTTGTCCAGGACCTCTGGGAATAATGTCCAGCCACCTCTGGCAGCTTCAGTCCATATGATGCAGTCAGTGTTAAACAGAGTGCAAATTTATATATCACATGCCAGACCTGCTGCTGGGCCTTGGGCGTGGCCTTGCCTCCAGGGCACTTACAGCCTGGTAGGTGAAGTAGGTATTACAGTCCATTCCAGAAAGGTCAGTGCCAGGATGAGAATGGTCCAGGCGCCATGGAACTCAGCAGGGAAGAACCGTACCAGACTAAGTATTAGAGGGAGAGTCACGGGAAACTTCCAGAGCAGTACTATCTAAACAGAAGCCCAAAGCACGAATAAGAACTCGGGGGAGAGAAAGAAAATACTGAGTCCCAAACAGGCAGCAGAGCCTGTGTCCAGATAAGAGGGGAGGGGGAGCAGCATGGTGTCTGCGAGAAACTGGAGAAGCCAGAGGTCTGGAATGCAGAGAATGGCCAGAGATAAGGGTGTCATCCATTCTGGCAGCAGCAACTAGCAACTTGGGCTTTGACAGGAGTTTGGAAGGCAAAAGGGGACTGTGTGAGGCTCAATCATGTTGTACAAGTCAAAAAACCAGATCCAAGAGAGGAAAAACAGTCCCAGGTCTAGGAGAACCTGTTGGGAGGGATCCAGGCAGTGCTTCAGACCCCACATCCCCTCTACTGCTCCCTTAGCATCTGCCTAACAAAGCTACACCTCAGGAAGGGAGGGATACATGCGTGAGTTGAAGAAAAACGGAAAATGGCCAGGCACAGTGGCTCACACCTGTAGTCCCAACACTGTGGGAGGCCCAGGCGGGTGGCCCAGGAGGATCGCTTGAGCCCAGAAGTTCAAGACACGCTGGAGGATACAGTAAGACCCTGTCACTATAAAAAACAAAACTAGCTGGGCATAGTGGCATGTGGCCAGAGTGGGAAGATTGCTTAAGCCCAGAAGGTTGAGGATGCAGTGAGCCTCGTATCACTGCAATCCAGCCTGGGCAAAAGACCCTGTCTCCAAAAACAAACAAACAAACAAAAGAAAAGAAAGGGGAAGTGGATTCTCCGAAGGAAGAATACATGATCATGAGTTATGGGGCTGGAGACTCAACAGCCACCGGCTGGTAAACCACATGTTCCATTGGCTAGAGGGGCCTCACTCACAAGTAACTATCCGAAAATTCATTCATTCATTCATTCATTCATTCATTTTTGAGACAGAGTCTCGCTCTGTCGCCCAGGCTGAAGTGCAGTGGCATGCTCTTGGCTCACTGCAACCGCTGCCTCCCAAGTTCAAGCAATTCTTGCACCTCAGCCTCCCCAGTAGCTGGGACTACAGGTGTGTGCCACCATGCCCAATGAATTTTTTTCATACTTTTAGTAGAGATGGGGTTTCACACGTTGGCCAGGCTGGTCTCAAACTCCTGGCCTCAAGTGATCCACCCACCTTGGCCTCCCAAAGCACTGGGATTACAGTGTGAGCCACCGCACCCAGCCAAAATTTTATTTCTAAACATGCAGTTGCAGGAGTCTCATGGAGGTAAAGGAGGCTCTGATCAGTTCTTCTAATTCATCCCATCTTCCCAAGCCGCAGGCTTGCTAGATCGGTTTGAAAATGCCACTGGCATTCCAAACTTTGAGAATAAAAGTGCTACCTTTCATGGGAGTGCCTCACTCCCGAGCCTGAATCCCACTTCCAACACAGGCTTTGCCCCCTTTCCCCTGGTTCTGTGCCATCATCATCATCCTGATTTCCTCTGCCTTCTCGCTTATCAGACCAGGCTTGGGGTCATCTGCTGCAGCATCTACAGGCAGAAAACAAGACTAGACTTGTTCTCCAGGGGAAGTGCCCAGGGAACAAAGAAGCCCCACAGAGCTTCTACGGGACTTGTCTTCCAGTAAGTGGGAAGCAGCATGCTGTCAAAGCCCAGGATTTTAATCAGAGACATGGATTCAATGCTGACTAAACCTCTTTGTGAAGGCCCAGTAAGGTCCTTCTCTATGAACCATTTGCATTACCTATAAAATTATTACTCTCCATCTCATAGGGAGGGCTCTTGGAATCAAAGAGAATGCAAATGTACATTTAACAATTTCTGGGCACACAGTCAGTGCTCAATAAATGCAAACAATTTTTCCTCCTGGTATAGAGATCCTGAAACCCTATTAAAAAAGACCGAGACCCAGGGAATTTCCTGGAGGCAAGGGCGGCTGACACGATGGACGTAACACGCTGTTAGGCTGTGCGCGCAGCCGCTTTGCAAGAGGCACTGACATGCATGGCTGCACCCTCACGGTCACCTCCCGGGTGCTGGGCAGTGCCCGTGCTGTCCACATTCACACTAGTGAGAAAACCAAGGGCCTGATCAGGCAGCGTGCGGCCTGCAGCAGGTCACATCATCCTGCAGGCCTACTCTGTTAAATGGGCATTGGGCCCCAAAGCAGTGGCCTATGGACCAATAAACAGTGCATTTGGCTGGTGTGCTGTGTAGTAAACGGCAGGGAAAATTCACATTTTTTTAAAAAAGTGAATTCTCAAATTTTTCATTTAAAGAAAAAAAAAACAGCTAGAAGTAGAGTAGAAGGTGCCCCCTTAGGCAAGGATTACCCTCTCTAGTCCCTATCACTCCAGTGCCTGAATCACCCATTCAGGTTCCCTGCCCAGCCGCTGAAGACATCTGATTTGCTGAGAGCTCTTCAGGGAACTGGTGAACACAACCCACCAATGCTGCCTCTGTAGAGAAAGAAGGATGGACACGGGGCACAGGCTGACTGACTGCTTACTATGTGGCAGGCACTACTGTCAGTGCTTTCACCCCAACAATTTGTGCCATCGCTAACGATCCTAACAGGTAGGTGCTACTGTTACCATTCACATTTTACAAAGGAGGAAACAGACGCAAGGAGAAGAAAGGTAACTTGCCCAAGGTCAGAGACCTAGGAAGAGGCAGAGACGACAGTTAAATTCAAGCAGTGCTGAGACTACTTACACACTGAGCAGCAGACACTCGGCTGGGAAGGCCTCCCAACCCAAGCCAGGCTTGAAGAAAGAGGGGATTCCACCAGACAGAGAGGAGGGACATTCGAGCCCCCAGTACAGATGGGCTAGCCTGGTAGAGGCTGGAGTGAGGAAGCCTCCTGGGCCAGATAAAGGCATCTGAACTTCATCCCATGAGCAATGGGGAGGCTATGGCACTGTGGGGGAGGGGAGATTCTTTGTTGTTTCTTTGCAAAAGACTTTCTGGTACTAGTTCATCACTGAAATTCTATCTCACTCTGCTCTGCTATTTGCCATTTCTCTTCCTTTGACCATAAATCACATCTCATAATCAAACCTTTTAACCTGGTTCTATGTGGTAGGTTTTTTTCCCATAGGGTTACTTAAGTCTCAAGTAATTTATTTCCAGTGAACTCTTTGTCAGAAATAATTAAAGAATGCATTCCACCACAAAAAGGAAACATAATCATAGTTTACTGGATGATTCAACTGTGCATAACACTTACCTCGCTGCAGTAAGGTAATTAAATACTGACCACAATGGAATTCTGTTGAGGGCAGGAGCTGGGAAAAGTAGGGTGGGGACAGGGTGAAAAGAGGCAAAAAGCTCATCTTCCATAGCAGAATGTCAACAGTCCCTCAAACTGAAAATAAATCAAGTAGTAGTCACACAGTACATACTATCTGGTCATAGAAGTAAATACCTCCATCAGCTAAAATATATTAAACTAATATAGTTACTGTCTAGGGGAGAAGAAAACAGGGGTAGGGAGGGTGGGAGAATGGGATACTACAGGCTTTTTATTTGCTTTGTGTTTTTGTTTTTTGGGTTTTTGTTTTCCTAAGAGACAGAGTCTTGCTATGATGCCCAGGCTGGAGTGTGGTGGCAATTCACAGGAATGATCATAGCACACTGTGGCCTCAAACTCCTGGGCTCAAGGGATCCTCGTGCCCCTCCCAAGTAGCTGGGACTACAGGTGTACAACAGCACACCTGGTTTTTTTTGTTTTCAACTGTAAAATACCATAGATTTTTCTAAGCAGGGGCATGACCTGATCAAATTCAGGTCTTACAACATCATTACGTGGGTGCAGAGTAGGCTACAAGACTCCTCAGTAATTCTGATGGACAGCTTCAGGGCCCACCAGCCTGGCTGATGCCCTTTTTGTGACTATCTGTATTAAGTGTGTGACCATCAAAGGGTATTAAACCCAGAAGACTTGATTTGACATCAGTGTTTCCTTCTCTAAATGAGGCTGTGCCATCAGGAATGATGCATGACTGGCTGACGTCCAACCACCACCAAGCCTATTCATCCGAGATGCACTGAAACGAAACACAAAGCCAGTCCCCCCATAAGAAAAATCCCACTCAGCTGTTACCATTCCACTGAGGCTCACAGCTACTTGGGTAACAGTTCCCAGAAGTACTGAGGTAGGAGGGGCCACAAACCAAAATCTTTCCTGTATCTCCAGCATTACAGGCCTAATATCCCTTGGTCCTCACCCCCACCTCTCAGTCCCTGGTGACGTGACCAGGGCCTGGTTGCAGGCATACTCCTAGAAACAGTGATTGTTCTGTGAGCAGGGGCAGTAGACATGACCCATTGTAACCAATGAGACTTCATTTTGGGACCTTTCTGAAACTGTTAGAGGAACTTTCTTCCACTGAGATGTTCAAGAAAGAGGATGGAACGGAAGCCTACGGCAGACGGCAGCCATCTTGACACCATGAGGGAGAGCCTGACAGAGAAGAAAGAAGGGAAGGAGACCCCTAGGAAGTCCCAGTGACACTTTGAGCCTCTGGACCCAGCAATACCTTATGGTCTACCCCGAAACTCCTCTTCCCTGAGCCAAGACAGGCCCCCGCCAGCATCATCATTGCTATTTGTCCAAGCTAGCTAGAATTCTATTGCTGTCACTTGTAATTGAATTAAGCCTTAAATAAATATGCAATTGAAAGATACACCTTACAGCAGCCATTATTAGCATAGGAAAGCCAGGGCCAACCCACATTCTATAGAGTGGCAGAGCACTGTAATTAAATACAGTTAACTGCTGGAGGGCTTCTGCCCCCCTGACAACAAAGCCGGGTGTACAAGGAGCAGAGTCTGTGGAATTTGGTTCGAGCTACCTTTTGTAAAGCATTTCTTTAAATACATCTTAAAGCCAGCTTGCCACAACTGAACTTGGGCTTTTTGTCTTGTTTCTTAGTTCAAGAAAAGACTTGACCATGATTCTTTGTCTCCTGCAATTACAAGCAAATGTGTCTTCCAAGATCAGAGTGGGGGTGGCTTCAGGAATGTCCGGGGAGGAGAGAAAGCTGACTGCTTCCCCTGCGGGAAATGAGCCATGGAGGGGAACAGTTCAAAAGTACAAACTCATCTGAGAGAGCGAGCAGATCTTCCACCAGCCAAGAGAAAGAATCCATTTACCATCCCAGGGCTGTTTACCAGGGAAGTTTTTAGATCAGCACTGGAAAGAGCTCTACAAACAGTTCCCTCTGCTTGGAGGAGGCCTCAGCTCTTCAAATCTGAAAACTGTGTCTCATCCATTAGGTGACTCAGACTGAAGGTAATTTATTCAGGCAAAGAATTGCTGGGGGTGGCAGAGTCTCCCTGTTGGACTCTGTCAGTGTGTCAAACACACAGTTCTGTGCGAGGTAAGAGCTCAAGCTAAACCATACGAGCCAGCACCCGATGTACAGTGGAAACGACATGCAGGTTGAGCATGCAGCACACAGGACGAGTCCCTGCTTTCTGGCCAATCGCTCACCTGCTCACTTCAATTACCTTGCCTGTAAACTGAGAATGGTGACTTTTCCTCTTCACAGGTGTCCCCAGAATTAAGTGAGATAAAGAAGGGATGGTGATGTTTTAAAAATAACTGTCCCATATATTAGAGACGACACCATACTTCAAAAAATCCTTACTAATGCCATTTGCAAATATACCACTTTCAGTTTGCAGGAAGAGGTTTCCCAGGCATTATCTGAGACACACAACAACCCTGTAAAACAGGCTCAGCCAGAATTTCCATCCCGAGTTTATAGATAAGAAAATTGAAGGCCAGGTGTGGTGGCTCACTCCTATAATCCCAGGATGTTGAGAGGCCGAGGCAGGTGGATCACGTGAGGTCGAGTTCAAGACCACCCTGGCCAACATGGCAAAACCCCATCTATACTAAAAACAAAAACATTAGCTGGGCACGGTGGGTGCCTCTAATCCCAGTTACTAGGGAGGCTGACACAGGAGAATTGCTTGAACCCGGGAGGCAGAGGTTGCAGTGAGCTAAGATCACCCGACTGCATTCCAGCCTGGGTGACAGAGCAAGACTGTTTCAAAAAAAAAAAAAAAAGAAGAAGAAGAAAAGAAAAGAAAAGAAAAGAAAAGAAAAGAAAAGAAAAGAAAAGAAAAGAAAAGAAAAGAAAATTGGAGCCCTGGAGCTCCAGGTGACCTGATCTCTTTGCATAAGGTCACAGGACTAGTTAAGTGTCAAGTGTTAGATAAAAGCAGACTTTTTTTTTAAAACATACCCAAGCTGAATGCTGTTACACAATCATGGCTCACTGCAGCCTCCACCTGGGCTCAAGCAATGCCCCTACTTAGCCTCCCAAGTAGCTGGGACTATAGGCACATATGACCACACCTGGCTAACTTTTAAATTTTTTGTAGAGATGAGGTCTCACTGTGTTGCCCAAGCTGGTCTCAAACTCCTGGGCTCAAACGTTTCTCCTGCCTTAGCCTTCCAAACTGTTGGGATCACAAGCATGAGCCACTGCAACCAGCCATCTTCAGTCTTCTAGTCCAATCTGCCGGTCACTTCACCCGTGGTTCCCAAAGTGTGGTCTGGGGGAACCACTGGTGGGGGTGGAGGTGGGGGGGGGGGCACCTGGAAACCTTTTCCAGGAGTCTGCAAGATGGCAGCCATTTTCATAATAAAGACGTGCCATTTTCACTGTCATTCTGAGTGTTCAGTAGAGTTTTCCAGAGGCTATCTGATAGGTGACATGGCAAGAAATGACACAAAATGCAGAAGCAGCTGAGAGAATCCAGCTCTTCTATTATGCCAGACATTAAAGAGACTTGCAAAAGCATATAAAACAATTACTCCTTCACTGAATTTTTTGTTTGGGAAAACAGTGCTTTTTCAAAAATTTATTTTTGGGAAAATAACAAAAATATATACATATTTAACATGTAATAGGCTTATTGTCACTTTTAATGAATATAGATCTATGAAATAAATGTCTTTTGATTTCTATGTGGCAAATATTAATATCCACAAAAACGCAGCTCTCTGGGATACTCAATCATTACCAAGATCATGAAGGGGGACCAGCAGCCAAAAGCTTCCAGCATGCAGCATGGCACCTGCCCCCAGGCCCGCTCCACAAAGACCCCTCTGGACTCAAAGACAAGAGTGTATTTTCAATAAGAATGAAGCAGTCATTCCTCCTCAGATCTTTTTTAAATGCTTCTGATTTTGTCAGGGAGAAACACTCCATTTGGTACTAGAATGTCTTCAGCACCTGTATACATTTGCTAATCTCTTTGTTAAAGAAAAGGGAAGCTGTTGATAAGGAAAACAATAAATCTACTGGAAACACATAACATTACTCTAAAAGTCATAAGCTGTACCAGTACACGGTGGGCACTTCCTATGTAGATATTATTCTTTAATAAAATGCCTGCTTAAAAAACGTATTTTCCTTTGATGGTTTTCCATTTATAGTCAGGATCCTTTTCAAACTGAAGTAAGGCCAGATGCAGTGGCTCACACCTGTAATCCCAGCACTTTGGAAGGCCGAGGCAGGTTGATCACCTGAGGACAGGAGTTCAAGAGCAGGCTGGCCAACATGGTGGAAACATCTCTATTAAAAATACAAAAAAAAAAAAAAATAGCGGGTCATGGTGGCAGGCGCCTGTAATCCCAGCTACTTGGGAGGCTAAGGCAAGAGAATCACTTGAACCCGGGAGGCACAGGGTGCCGCGAGCCAAGACTGCACCACTGCACTCCAGCCTGGGAAACAAGAGCGAAACTCTGTCTCAAAAAACAAACAAAAAAACTGAAGTAAAAACATGAACCGATTTAAAAGACAACATGGAATAAATAGCACATTTAGTCCAAGGACATGGTAAAAATGATGGCAGCAGCAGAGTAACTGGAGTTAGGGAAATCCTGCCCTAGAATGACAGGAACATCTCCATCAGCAGGAATGGACTAGAATTCTATGATAAAAGGCACTATGGAAACAACCTGACTTACCCGCCAGTGGTAAAGGTATCTGAAATGTTCCGTTCACTATCACTTTTTTTTTTTTTTAGACGAAATCTCACTCCGTTGTCCAGGTTGGAGTGCAGTGGCATGATCTCAGCTCACCACAATCCCCGCCTCCCAGGTTCAAGCGATTCTCCCATCTCAGTCTCCTGAGTAGCTGGGATTACAGGCGCACGCCACCATGCCTGGCTAATTTTTGTATTTTTAGTAAAGACAGGGTTTCACCATGCTGGTCGGGCTGGTCTCGAACTCCTGACCTCGTGATCTGCCTGCCTCAGCCTCCCGAAGGCGTGAGCCACTGCGCCCAGCCCACTATCACTTTTAATGGCAAAAACCACAATTACTTTTGTATCAACCTAATACAAATCATGCTTTCTTTTCAGCCATCCACTCTACTCTCTAAGAGCACTTGTGGCAGCTACTAGAACACACAAACCACTTTAAACAGCACTTGGGTGAAAAGGGAGCAAGTGCTCTCCAGGGCTGGCTGATGGAACTTCTGTGATGATGACATGTGCTACATCTGCGCCATCCAACACGGAAGCCACAGCCACTTGTGGCCAAGCAAACACTTGAAATGTGGATGCTGCAACTGCGTTTTGTATTCTATTAAACTTTAAGGGGCCAGGCGTGGTGGCTCACACCTGTAATCCTAGCACTTTGGGAGGCCATGGTGGAGGATCTCCTGAGTCCAACAGTTTGAGACCAGGCTGGGCAACATAACAAAACCCCATCTCTACTAAAAATACAAACATTAACCTGGTGTGGCAGTGCACACCTATAGTCCCAGCTACTCAGGAGGCTGAGGTAGGGGGATTCCTTGAACCCAGGCGGCAGAGACTGCAGTGAGCCAGGATCGTGCCACTGAACTATAGCCTGGGTGACAGAGCAAGGCTCTGTCTCAAAACATTAAAACTTAATTAACTTAGTGATAATTTTTTTTTAATTTTTTTTTTTTTAGATGGATTCTCACTCTGTCTTGGCTCACTGGAACCTCCGCCTCCCAGGTTTAAGAGACTTAACGGTAATTTAAATAGCTGCATGTGGCTAGTGGCTGCCCTATTGCACAGCACAGGCCTAGCCCTGGACCCTTCTCTGCTTTGAGAGATCCTGCCACACTTTTGGGGGCCTCAGGATGCCTTCCCTCCTGCCTCTGTCTGGTTTTTCTTTTTAGTCCCAGCTCCCGCAGGGAGGGACTTTCACAGCCCTGAGAGAACAAGGGCCAGAAAAAGCTGATTCTACCTTAAGAATTCTGCAGCAAAGAAGCACAAAAGAAGCGCAAAGCAGAGCGGGGACCAAGGGAGCCAAACCAGAAAGGCGGAGGCAAGAGGGTGCAGGAGCCGGGAAGCAGCAGAGGAGAGCAGGGATATGGATGAAGACCACCAGGGAGCTGGAGCAGCGACAACACACTTGCTCATGGCACAGGCCCGATGCCACAGCAGCCAGTGTCATCCAACTAGAAGAACTAGGTGAAACAGCTCTAAGGTGACAAATGCAAATGGAAAGGAAAGGAATGGGAAGAACATAGGAGGATCTTCAAGTTGGAGAGAACCACAGGATCACTGCTGGAGACCAGGGACCTAATTCTCCTTCCCCTGAGGCCTTTTCTTTTCCCATCTCAGGCCCTGCCTGACTTCAGGAGTAGGGGCCCCTCAGAGTGTAGGCCAGATCTGCTACTTCCTTCCATGAGGACTTGCCACCATGTTTCCAATACAAGACTCCCTCTCTCAGGAATCAGAAGAGAGGAAGCCAGGGGAGGGAGAGACAGCCAAAAACAGGTGAGAGACAGAAGAAAGCAAATGTAGAGGCCAAGTGCAGTGGCTCACACCTGTAATCCCAGCACTTTTGGAGGCCGAGGCGGGGGGATCGCAAGGTCAGGAGTTCAAAACCAGCCTGGCCAAGATGGTGAAACCCCGTCTCTCCTAAAAAAAAAAATTACAAAAATTAGCCAGGCGCAATGGTAGGTGCCTATAACCCCAACTACTCGGGAGGCTGAGGCAGGAGAATTGGTTGAACCTGGGAGGTGGAGGTTGCAGTGAGCTGAGATCACAACACTGCACTCCAGCCTGGGCAACAGAGACTCCGTCTCAACAACAACAACAACAAAAGCAAGCAAATGTGAAGAGAACCATGATGTAGCACAGGAGGGGTGGTGAGAGATGACCTGGACTCCTGATTCTATCCTGTGACGACACTGTCATATGATGTATCAATCAAACAGGACACTTTTGAGAATAAGGAGAGGCACTACAGGCACCCACCAAAACTGTCAGGGCCAACTGAGACGTGGTCTCCCTACGCTTCTGAGCCAGTGACACTTCCCCTCCCTTGAGGTCCATGAAAGACTCCTACAACCTTTCAGAAAATCCTCCCTTTGATTTAAGCTATTTAAGTGGGTTGTGGGACCAAATGCAGGATAGTCTAATCCCAGCTTGGGCATTGCCCAGCTCCAGACCCTCTGGGCAAGCCCTGTGCATTCAACAGTTGACAAGGCCAGATCCAATTTCGTCACTCCAACCCTTTCCAAGGATCACACTGCCTGTCCTTATCTGAACCACCAAGAGGTTCCCTCCACTAAGAGGACAGAGGCAAAGTAAGGAAAGATAGGGCTCATGATGGTCTCCTCCTCAAGTTTCCCTCCTCTCAGGTTAACAAAGGTCTTGGAACCTTTTAAGGCCTAAGTAGAACCAATTTCCTCCTAGACAGAAAGGGTCTGATTGAGAACTCTGATCTAACTATAACGTGTTTCCAAACAAGCAGGTGAGCATCCAGTTCCACCTCCCAGAACATCGCAGCCTTCCTTTCAATCCTTGGCCTGTGTTCAGATTCCATAACCAAAGGGAAGTGCTGCCATTTGGAGGCTGAGTTAAGGCAGAAGGCTCTTTTAACTTTTTAGTTTAAAATAAATTCAGACTTGGAAAAAAATGAGGGTAAGATGCAGACACGATGCCTCTTTACCCTACAATATTCCGGGTGCATATTTCCTAAAGATGAGAACATCCACTTATATAACCAGAGTACAATGATCAAAATCAGAAAATTAACATTGGTACAATGCTATTAATCTGGTCTACAACTTGCTCCAAATTGCATCAACTCTCCCACTGATTTCTTTTACAATAAAGGGCAAAAATTTTTTTCCTGATCCAAGATCCAATCTAGGAGTCACATGCTGCATTTTGTCATCTAACATTCTTTTATCTGGAACAGTTATTCAGTGTTTGTCTTTCAAAGCCTTGATTTTTTAACAATATGAGCCAGTTATTTTGCAGAATGTCAATTTGAAAAAGACTCGCTTTTTTTTTTTTTTTTCTTGAGACAGTCTCACACTGTCACTCTTAGCAACCCAGATTCAAGCAATTCTCCTGCCTCAGCCTCCGGGGTAGCTGGAATTACAGGCACGTGCCACCATGCCCAGCTAATTTTTGTATTTTTAGTAGAGATGGGGGTTTCACCATGTTGATCAGGCTGGTCTCAAACTCCTGACCTTGTGATCCGCCCCCCTTGGCCTCCCAAAGTGTTAGGATTACAGGTGTGAGCCACCGTGCCCGACCAAGACTTATTTTCAATTCATCTTTTCTGTTGATGTTACGTAGGCACCAGAATGGAATTGAACCAATTACAAAAAAATGTTTAAAATAGCCCAAGGTAGATCATTTTGTAGTGTGATGACTGGGTGTTCACGTGTATGTGTGAGATATGCTATCCTCTAATTTTGTCATGATATGATGCGGGCACCTGATATGAAATGAAAAAAAAAAAAGCCCAAGGTACAAAGCACCACGAACAAAGGAGAAAACTCACGAGCCCTTTAAAAGTGCGAGCAAGCACAGGGGTCAGTCCTTTAAGGCCCGGGAGAATGGACCAAAGTTACATAACAACCCTCCATGCTCATAAGCAAGGACATGTGCACGCACACAGCTACAAAGACTCGTGGGGCCCAGGGCTTTTTCATTTACGGCCAAACACATGTTCTTAAATCCACAGGATTCTTTGTGTAAGAGGATGCAGAAATGCTGAAACAGCAGTGTTCTCCCGAATTCAACCGCAAGAGCACCATTGCCATGTTTATACCAGGAGGCTTCACATATTTCCTCAACTGCAAGACCCACAATTTTTTTCAAAAATTCACAATCACTAGATTTCAGATTACACACCATTGATGTGCATGTTTATTGGGGGTGGTGTTTCAACCACCCCCCAAGCTGTTGTGAAATACAAGGTCCATTTTATAATTAGCACAAGTCTTAGAAATGGGGCAATATGGTGAGTTCATGGCCCAGCCTTGGAATGTTCTAGAGATCAGTTCATGCAGCCTGCGCAGGAATCACACATCCACCCACCACAGCATTCCAGGGAAGCTGGCTGGCTGACTTCGGAGCTGGCTTTTGGATAACCTCCCTCCTGCCTTCAGCTAATCAAAATGTTAAGAAAGGAAAGCACAGGATGCAAAAGAGCCAAAGTCAAAGTCGATGGCTTAACTTTAGAGACACAGGAGAAACGACTGGAAGGAACAGCTAGAACATCAAAAGTAGTTGCTTCTAGGACTAGAACTAGGAGGAGTGAGGTAGAGGACTTTCATTTTTCCTTATAACTTATCAGGGGCTTTTTATAAAAAAAGAAAACTATGTCCAAGTATTGTTTCAACAACAAAAAAATTTTTTTTGAGACCGAGTCTCACTCCGTTGCCTGGTCTGGAGTGCAGTGGCACTATTTCAGCTCACTACAACCTCCGCCTCATGGTTCAAGTGATTCTCCTGCCTCAGTCTCCCGAGTAGCAGGGGTTACAGGCACCTGCCACTACGCCCAGCTCATTTTTTGTATTTTTAGTAGAGACGGGGTTTCACCATGTTGGCCAGGCTGGTCTCGAACTTCTCACCTCATGCTTCGCCCACTTCGGCCTTCCAAGTGCTGGATTACAGGCGTGAGCCACTGCACCCAGCCAAAAATGAAGTTTTAAGTCTATTATAGCTATGCTGTACAGACTTAAAACTTCATTTTTGTATTTCTTCAGCTATCAAGACAGCAGATGGTTCATAATTTATTCGACACGTGGCTAGATCAGAATGGAGATCCCAGTCAAACAATATCAGGGCTGGACGAGAGACTGCCCATCATTTAGTTTAGATGCTCCCATTTCACTGATGAAATGACTGAAATCTCAGGAGATAAAGATCCTCTCCCAAGGATCTATACCTGATTAATATCAGGGCAAAGACTGAAAACCTAGTCCCCTAAGTCCTAGACAGCATTCTTTCATCTAAGCAGCCGCAGTGGGGGTCTCAGAATATGTATCTGCTATGCCTCCAAACACAAACTATTTAAAGGCATGGGCTCCAGCCTCAGATTCCCGGATTCTTATACATCCTGACTCTACCACTCCCTGGCTCTATGACCTGGGAGAACTGAGTTACTCAGTCCCTCCCCTTCTGATCGACATTCTGAAGGACTGTTCTGAGAATGAATAGGATAAACTATAGAAACCACTTAGCACAATACTTAGCATATAATAACTTTTCACAAAACAGTGGTTATTTTTACTTAGGTGCCATTATTTAATAAATGGCTAAGGGGCTGGAGGAGGAAAGGACCAACACTTGGACATATATACCAGGTACCATGCCAGAAACTTTACAAACATCACCATATTTAATCCTTAACAGCCCTGGTAAGATAGGTATTGCCCTTCACATTTTAGAGAGAAGGAAGTTAAACCCAGATAAGCTGATATAACTTACCAAAACTGTACAGCATATTAAGAGGCAGAGAGAAAGTCCAGGCACAGTGGCTCACGCCTGTAATCCCAGCACTTTGGGAGGCCGAGGTGGGCAGATCACTTGAGGTCGGGAGTTCAAGACCAGCCTGACCAACACGGAGAAACCCCGTCTCTACTAAAAATACAAAATTAGCCAGGCGTGGTGGTGCATGCCTACAGTCCCAGCTACTTGGAAGGCTGAGGCAGGAGAATCGCTTCAACCCAGGAGGCGGAGGTTGTGGTGAGCCAAGATCGTGCCATTGCACTCCAGCCTAGGCAACAAGAGCGAAACTCCACCTCAGAAAAAAAAAAAAAGACACAGAGAGAGAATTCAAATCCAGCTCTCAGCTCCAAAGCCTGCACTTTGCACCATCATATGCTATGTAGTTTAGTTTCTATCAGCTCCCAAAAAAAGTTTTCCTATGCTTTTTTTTTTTTTTTTTAAAAAGAACGAGTCTCACTTTGTCACCCAGGCTGGAGTGCAGTGGCACAATCTTGGCTCACTGCAACCTTCATCTCCCAGGTTCAAACGATTCCCATGCTTCACCCTCCCAAGTAGCTGAAATTACAGACATGCACTACAATACCCGGCTACTACTTTTTCTTTTTTGTATTTTAGTAGAGACAGAGTTTCGCCATATTGGCCAAACTGGTCTCGAATTCCCGGCCTCGAGCAATCTGCCCGCCTCAGCCTCCCAAAGTGCTGCGATTACAGGCGTGAGCCACTGTGCCCAGCCTCCTATGCTTTTTTTGACCCTAAGTTTCGTAACATTGAAGTGTGGTTTTTTTCTAACAAGTTCCAAGTGGGGAAGTAGATCTAATTTCTATCAAATAAATGCAATACCAGGACTGCCTTTCCCCAGAGAAGACCCAGCAAAACCAGTGTCAGGGAAGAACGGCACATCTATCTGGACGGGCCCAAGGGTCTTTAGAACCCTACCACCTCAAATTTATAAAGTATCTATCTAATTATTGTACCTCTGGCTCTAGGCGCCACTAATTTTTTCTAACAGGCATTGAAGCCATGACATAATTTTTCTTCTCAGACAAAATTTTTAAGAAATGGGCAAAGTGGCAAAGAATTCCCTATGGCAAGACCCTCAGCATTGCTAAAAACTGTCCATCTTTCCTTTATTGTTGCTGGCTTATTGAGGGTCACTGGGAAGACTAACCAAAGTCCTTGCTTTGATGGCTGGTTAACCATTAAAGTGCCTCAAGAAGACATAAAACATGGTTTTTAAGAAGTCTCCCACAGAAAGAAAGGGAGGAAAAGAAGAAAGTCTAAGTCCTATGGGTCTCAAAACAAATCACTGTCTTACATCACCATGAGGGTGGCAGTTTCCAAACATGGCCTACAATTCTTTGGCACTGCCCCAGTATCAACAAGAATTAGACTCCAGGTGGGCTCACACCTGCTCGGACCAACGGATTATAATAGAAGTGCTGCTCTGCCTCCAAGGCTCGGTCAGAAAAAGCCATGAAGCGTCCACCTGGTCATCTTGGGACACTCACTCTGGAAGGAGCCAGAAACCAAAAGGAAGCGAAAGTACCATACTAGAAAGGTCACACATAGGCACTCTGGCTGCAACTCCAGCTGAGCTCCCAGCACAAGCTTTCAGAGCCAGCATCCTCTGTCAGACACAAGAGTAGGCCATCTCTGACATCCAACCAAGCCCTCAAACAACTGTAACTCAGGCTGACATCTGATTGCATAAAACTCCTCAAGCAGGGACCACCCAGCTGAGCCCTCTCAAAACTTCTCGAAATTCCTGATCCACAAATCACAGGCAAAATAAAACAGTTGTTTTAAGCTATTAAAGTTTGGTATAATTTCTTAGGCAGACACAGTAACCAGAACAATGAAAAACACCACCACCTCCATTTCGTTTCTTCTTCCAATAAAGCCAAAAATCAAGTAAGAGAACATTAAATCTGTGGGCTTCAAATCCAGGAAAACAAAGCAGAATCCTTTTGCATGCTGGAAACAAAAGGGTGTGGTGAATGAAGACAACCAAACCCCATTCGTCATGCTTTGGTTGAGTTTAATGCCAAACAATAAAAGATTTATATTAAGAAGACTTCGCTGCAGTTATAATAAACAGCGGATATTCCTCTCATTGTCTCCCTCATAGCAGTTTCTTTCTGTCAGAGCAAACATTAATATCTCTTAGATAATCCAGCAAAACACAGCAAAGGGAAAAAAAATCAGGCAAGAATAGAACAAAATTTTTTCCATCTTCCTTTAAGGAAATGAAAGGGGCTGACTTGCTGAGCTCTCTAAGAGCTGCTTTGCAAATTCTGTGCTACTCTTGGTTAAAATGCACTACAAAAAGCGGTATAGTCTTTAATGATGGAAACATCTACGTGGCAATTGGCAGATTAAGTAACTCTCAAAGAGAAAGGCAAGGCAAAGATACCTGGGCTGCCTGCCAAAGGATGAGGTTCAATAGATGTTTAATTCATCCATCCAACACACACACACACACACACACACACACACACACACACCCCACTACATTAAAGTCCCTACAACAAATGCTGACAAAGAAAAATAACAGCTCAAAATTAAAAGGCTACAGTCCACAGGGACCCAATCTCTATCAACTTGGGGATTGGAATATTCTCATCAACCACAGGGATAGCAATGAATCCATCAACCCCCGTAGCCGGTCTTCTTTTGAGATGACACCTCAGAGTCAGAGGATGGGCACCCTGAATACAGCTGGGGATACAGTCACATGATCTTTAGGAAAGTCAGTGTCAACTGTAACAACAAGCGCTTCTGACCCTCTCATGGATTTTAGCTGAGGGGTCAGGACAGTTTGTGTATTACCCTGTTGGTCTTTAGAGCTTAAAAGGAAGACATGTCTAATTTTTTTAAGGCAATACAGTCCATGTCAATATTAGATAGCTGTTTCCACACTCTAGCCAATGGCCAGAACGTCATTTTGGTCATTAATATCATTTTGCTAATGTGGCTACCATGAATGAAGTTGTACAAGAGAACCTACATGTGCTAACATTTATCCATTTAGAAATGATGCTAACAGTCAAATGCACAGAGTAACTTTGAATATCAGCATATTCTTAATATTTGGAATGTTTTCCATTATATCTTGACTTTTTTTTTGTATTTTCTAAATAATCATATAAATGAAGGCTTCTTAGCTGTAGAAGATCTAAAGTGCCTTTAAAGCACTTTCCATCTTTCCATGAATTATAACTACAGTAGCTTAACAATACACTAATTCATCAAGCAAACCCACGACATCAGGGTTTATCTACAATTAAGGCAGAAACAACCAATCCAAAGTTTTTCCCATCAGCAGTCATAGATCCTAAAATTCCTTCCAGAGAAATTCATTTCTTTGGTTTATAAAGACATTTTTCTTTCACAACAAGCTTCATTCCCCACCCCTATGCCATGAAAATTATAACATAGGGTCACTGTAAATATTTCAGAAAACACCAAAAAATGAAAACTAAAAATCACCAGCATCTTCAGCAGCTAGCAACAGCAACTGGCAACATCTGAGGGTACATTTTTCTAGAGCCAGGCTTTGCAAACACCATGGTGATGGATCCTCCCCCCGCCGTACAGCAAGACTTCTATAGAATAAAAACAAACTAGGAAAGTAAAATGCCACTGGGATGTCACAACCACATCAAATTGCCAAAAAAAAAAAAAAAAATTCTAAAGCCTTACTCTCAATTTCCATATTTACTTCACCATATTGGTAACAAGCAGTTCATATTCTTTGGCCCACTTAAGAATAGCTATGTTGGCTGGGTGCGGTGGCTCACGCCTGTAATCTCAGCACTTTGGGAGGCCGAGGCGGGCGGATCATTTGAGGTCAGGAGTTCAAGCCCCATTTGACCTATATAGCGAAACCCCAACTCTATTAAAATACAAAAATTAGCCAGCCAGGGTGGGCAGGCACCTGTGATCCCAGCCACTCGTGAGGCTGAGGCAGGAGAATCGCTTGAACCCAGGAGGCGGAGGTTGCAGTGAGCCGAGATTGTGCCACTGCACTCCACCTTGGTGACAGAGCAAGACTCCCTCTCAAAAAAAAAAAAAAAGAATAACTACATTAGGCCTGTCTTCTCATATGCATATATTCTTTTACTATATATATGGTTTTATATATGCTCTCTCTATAGTTTTATATATATTTTATGTATAGCTTAATTTTTTTCCCACTAAATAGACCATGACCATTTTTCCATATCCACACATCTTTTTTTAAACTGAAAGGCCACTCTTAAAATGCTAACACCCACAAGCAAGGCAGAATCTTATATGCTAATGAGGCAACATCTGCATAGATGGACAGGTTCTGGGGAGGGAAAGGAGAACATGTCAGCCTGTCCAAAAACAGACTGGGAGGCCAGGTGTGAGGGCTCATGCCTGTATAATCCCAACACTTTAGGAAGCTGAGGCAGGAGGACTGCTTGAGCCTAGGAGTTCCAGACCAGCCTGGGCAACATAGGGGGATCCTCCAACCTCTATAAAAATAAAAATTAGGCCGGGCGCAGTGGCTCACGCCTGTAATCCTAACACTTTGGGAGGCCGAGGTGGGTGGATCACCTGAGGTCAGGAGTTCAAGACCAGGCTGGCCATCATGGTGAAACTCCATCTTTATAAAATAAAAATAAAAATAAATTAGTCAGGCACGGTGGTGCACTCCTGTAGTCCCAGCTACTTTGGAGACTGAGCTGGGAGGATTGCTGGAGCCCAGGAGTTCGAGGTTGCATGAGCTATGATTGTGCCACTGCACCCCAGCCTGGACAACAGAGACAAACACTGTCTAAGGAAAAAAACAGAAACAAAGCAGGTGGCCAGGTGCAGTCAGTCGCTCACGCCTATAATCCCAGCACTTTGGGAGGCCAAGGTGGGAGGATCACTTAAGGTCAGGAGTTGACCAGCCTGGCCAACATGGTAAAACCTCATCTCTACCGAAAACGCAAAAATTAGCCAGGCGTGGTGGCACATGCCTGTCATCCCAGGTCCTCGGAGGCTGAGGCACAAGAATCGCTTGAACCTGGGAGGCGATGGTTGCAGTGAGCCGAGATCACACCACTGCACTCCAGTTTTTGAGACCTTGTCTCAAAAAATAAAAAAATAAATAAATAAATAAATAAATAAAGCAGGGCTCACTCAGGGAAACTAATTTCCACATCACAGCAGACAGGCCACAGCGCAATGCCCTGCTGGTCCCATGACTGCAAAGTCCATCCCACTGTATGGCCTGTACAAGCCGTCCTTCTGGCCCTTTTCCCAGTGCCAGTCTGACAAAGAAAGGTCATGGCAGGACCTGGGGAAGAGAACCACAGAGCAACTACCAGGCCCCATGGCCAGTTTGGCCCCAGTGGACATCTCATTGGAACCTTCTCTGTTTGCAACGCCCAGTGGGTCTCAGCCCTCCCTGCCAGCCAATCACACAGGGGGCCCTCTTGTCCACTCAGGCCGGGCAACTCTCAAAGCACTCCCTCACACAGCATCCCTTGCCATCCTCCAGCCCACCCACAGATGTAGGCAAGAATCGTAGCCCCCAGATTCAAAGATGAGGAAACTGAGGCTTCCACATACCAAGTATCCCTAGAAGTCAGCAGACCTCCGATTTCAACCTCCATCACCTGATGTCAAGACAGCTTCTTCCCTCCACCTGCCCTTCCCCATGGCTTTGGGTTTTGGTTATTTCACAGCAAAAACTGAGACATGATCCCATTTTAAAGAAGAAACTGAGGCACAAAGATTACATAATCTACCAGAGGTCCCACAGTTAAAAAGAGGGGAGCCGGGATTCAGTGCCAGGCAGTCTGGCTCCAGAGGCCAAGCTTTGCCAACTGTCCTATAGCTAAGTCACTCTACAAGTTTCAAATCTTTCCCCACTCACCTGCTTCCCCAAAGGAAAATAAGCAGTATGGGGGGCCACTGACACCCAAGGCCTTAAGCACCACCACTCTGATGGCCAAACTTCAAGTCAGAGCTGTGGGGGCAGCGCAGCAGCCCTGGCTCAGGCTACCTTGAAGATGCACAGAAAGACATCACATGTGTTTTTTCTTTACAATCAGCCAATCGCCAAAGGTCCTGCTAACACTCCACGTCTTCTTGCCCCACTCTTCCTCAGGCCGCAAGTAATGTGTGTAACATCAGCTCTCTGCCTCCTTCACTTTAAGGCTGCTCTGGATTTTATCTTCAGACTCTTTGGGGTCTGCAGACCTCAACTCTGATGTCCCCTACTTCAACCAAGCTTTGTGTGGCCTCCCAAAGGTCCCTGAGTGACTCTACCAGAATCTCCCTCACTCCACTACAATTCCTTGTGTAGATCCAGAAGGCAGCAAGCTCCATGAGGCAGAGACGTGCCTGATTATTTGTTGACCACCCTGGTCCCCAGCACCCCACACCATATTTACGGCGGAAGGCCTCCAAGCCAATGATTACTTCAACCAGATCTGACCTGTGTACAAGAAGGCCGGGGGTGCACGGGCTCTGCCAGCCCAGACTGGGCAGCCCGCCACCAGGCCTGGAATCTGGTGCAGCTTCAAGAAGCAGTTGCTCCTGCCTCCCCGGGTCCATCTATTGCTTCAAATATTCCCTAGCAGTTTCTTCAAAGCGCAGCTGAGTCTTACAGGACCTAGTCCCAAGTGCATTCCCCCCACACATGTCCTGAAGGAGAAAGTACTGGGACATAACGCTGTCCTGTGATAGAGGAATTTGTCTCCTGATTTGTGCTAATAATTCATGAGAGCGGGGCCAGACGGCTTCCATTTCACTCCCACCTCCAAGTAAGTACCTAAGCTCAAAACAGAGTTTTTGGTTCTACCATTGCTCCTTGGGTCCAAAAAAAAAAAACGTTTTAGGTTTTGTTCTTAAGTGAAAATATCTGCTGATTTTTGGAGGGAGGAAAGGCAGAGATAATGGGTGCTGGCTTAAGCGTGTTTGAGGAACACAGATACTCAGAAACAAATCTTTTTTTTTTTTTTTGAGATGGAGTTTCACTCTTGTTGCCCAGGCTGGAGTGCAATGGTGTGATCTTGGCTCACCACAACCTCCACTTCCCGGGTTCAAGGGATTCTTCTGCCTCAGCCTCGAGAGTAGCTGGGATCACAAGCATGTGTCACCATGCCTGGCTAATTATGTATTTTTAGTAGAAATGGGGTTTCTCCATGTTGGTGAGGCTGGTCTCGAACTCCCGACCTCAGGTGATCCGCCTGCCTGGGCCTCCCAAAGTGCTGGGATTACAGGCATGAGCCACTGCACCTGGCCAACAAATGATTTTTCAAACCACCCTACAAGTATAAGCAGAAACTATTCCCATCTAAGCTGAGCAGGGAGGAAAAGAACATAAGCATTTACCATTCACTCCTTTTGCTCCCAGGGGATGAGGGAATTCTGGGAGCTAGAAAAGTCAGTTTTGGATTACTGGGAGCCAGAGGAACTGAACCAGGCTCTGCTGTGCCCCGCCCCCACCCCGCCCCCGCCCCCGCCCCCGCCTCCACCTCCACCTCCACTTCCACCCCCACCCCCACCTCCTCCTCCTCCTCCCAGGACCACTTCACAGCCCTGGAACAGCTCTTTTCAGAGCAAGCATGGAAAATAATGAAAACACTACTTATTGTGCTTAAAACCACATATATATGGGCATGAAATATTACAAATCTTTATTCTGATCAAACTTAGAAATCCTGTGTGGCATCTGTTTTAACAAACATTTGAAAAGAGATAGATCTATATAATATGCATTTTAAAATTACATCAGCATATTGAGTTTTATTACCTCACCTGGCAGGGCTGTCACACACCTGAATGACCCATTTATCTCTGATTCATCGCCTCCTCTTCCATCCATTGCTCACCCATGCCTGGCACAAGGCCCCCTCGCTGGTCCTCAGCTAGGCCAGGCCCACTCCTACCTTAGCACTGATGCGCCCTCCAGCTGGAATTTTCTTCCCCCACAGGGCCTGAGGCTTGCTCACTCTCTCCAGACAATACTGCATTCCTCTCCCTCCCCCTGCCGCCAAACACTCACAAGCTGAGTCTCCTTCCAGCTGTTCGCCTCCTTCACGCACATTAGATAACCTACTGTGTGTATTTTAACTCTCTGTTGCATCTTCCACCCCCTCTACAATGTAAGCCTCAGAAGAGCAGGGACTTCTGTCCATTATCTTCACTGCTCTGACCCCATCACCTAACTGCCCCCATCACATAATAGGTACTCAATAAACACTTAGTGAATTTAAAAGCTGGCTAGGCATGGTGGCCCACACCTGTAATCTCAGCATTTTGGGAAGCCAAAGGAGGCAGATAGGTTTGTGCTCAGGAGTTTAAAACCAGCCTGGACAACACTGTAAAACCATCTCTACTAAATACACAAAAATTAGCCAGGTGTGATGGTGCGCACCCTTGGTCTCCGCTACTTGGAAAGCTGAAGCTAGAGAATCGCTTAAACCCAGGAGGCAGAGGCTGCAGTGAGCTGAGTTTGTGCCACTGCATTCCAGCCTGGGCAACAGAGGGAGACTCTGTCTCATTAACAAATAAATAAATAGGCCAGTCGCGGTGGCTCACCCCTGTAATCCTAGCACTTTGGGAGGCCAATGTGGATCACAAGGTCATGTGTTGGAGACCAGCCTGACCAACATGGTGAAACCCCATCTCTAAAAAATAAATACAATTAAAAAATAAAATTTTAAAAAATAATAAATAAATAAAACTGACCGACCAATGGATCTGTGGGAAAATGTTTCTTTTCCTAACTCCGAACATCAGGCTTATATCCAGGGCCTCTCTGGTTAAAAGGTTCCTCCTTTAACAACTTGAAAAGGTTGGCTTTCACTGATATAAATCACAGTGCAAAGGGGACCCAGCACTGTTCAAATAAGGTCAGAGGCAAACTCAGGTTGCAGGAAGAGACAGCCATCCAACTGACACGGCCGATGGCTGGCATCCAGAGGCCCTTTTGCAACCTGGAATTTAAACGGCCAAGACAAGAAATGGGATGTTAAAAGTGAGCATCTACAGAAAAACCTTCAGGAAAAAATAAAGGAAAAAAAAAAGTGAGCCTCAGGAGCAACACCTCAGGATACAGCTACCCACGGACAACTGCATCGCAGCGTGTGAGCACATCAGCAGCTACTACAAGCCTGGCCGCCAATTCAGCTTCATCAGTCAAAAATCATGAGAGGTGCTGAACACCCCAGATCATAATCAACAGGCAAAGGGAAAGGAAATGGGACAGCAAAAACCTTCGCCCCAGACTATTATTTGCCAATTCCATACTTGTGAATTCATCTGCTCACCAAAATGTGTACGAAGCCCCAAAATCAACACACGCAGCCCCTTCAGGTCCCTTTACCGACCTACGCAGAGCAGTGAAAATTTCCCAGCTGAGGCTGCACGGAGCGATGCCCTGCCCTCCTCCTTTCTGTGCTCATCCTATAAACAAGTGTCCTTTTCATCGTCCACTTAGTCATGTCTTTCACACTTTTATGCTTTCTTTGGTGATTTTGCTGTTAAACATGGCCCATAAGGGTAGTGCTAAAGTGCTATCTAGCTAGCCTTCCTGAGCACAAGCAGGCTGTGATGTTGCTTACCGAGAAAATACATGTTAGGTAAGTGGCCCTGAGTTCAATACTAATGAATCAATAACATATACTAAATAAAGTGTCTTTTAATGGAAACTGAAAAGATTAATATTGACCAGTTGATGAAAATGTGACCACACGCTTGCTCGGAGCCCTGCATTTTCCCCATAACAATGGTTCTGTATTCACTAATTCAGCGTGCACAACTTTATGGAATACAAGTACCACAAAAACAAGACTCAGCTGGCCGGGCACGGTGGCTTACACCTGCAATCCTAGCGCTTTGGGAGGCCGAGGCGGGCAGATGGTGAGGTCAAGAGTTCGAGACCAGCTTGGCCAACATGGTGAAACTCCATCTCTACTAAAAATACAAAAACTAGCCAGGCATGGTGGTACTTGCCTGTAATCCCAGCTACTTGGAAGGCTGAGGCAGAAGAATTGCTTGAACCCAGGAGGCAGACATTGCAGTGAGCTGAGATCATGCCACTGCACTCCAGCCTGGGCAACAGAGTGAGACTCTGTCTCAAACAAAGACTCAACTATGTATTAAAATGGCTCATTTTCCTGCCCCCTATGCTTGGGCATACTCCCCTTGACCACCCCAGTGGCTCACTCCACCTGTTCCTCCGCAAACAGAGGCTCTCCTACAGGCATCTGCTCAGGCGTCCTCCAGCAGCACCCTCCAGTGTCTCTGTCACATTTCTTACTGTCGTTATTACCACCAGTAATTACTATCCCCTCTCTGCTCCTCACCCCAACCAAAAATGTCAACTCTTAGAGGGCAAGGTCTTTGTCTTGTTCACCCACATAACTGCAGCGGCCAACAGTGTGTGACAAGCAGTTGGTGCCCAGCACAAAGGGTGCCATCCCACCTGACTCCTTTGTAACAGAAAGCACCTATTCGACCTGTGCCAACCAGTGCCACATGTAGCTACTAACACTTGAAACGTGTCTAGTCTCAACTCAGATGTGCCCTAGGTGTAAAATATGCCGGAGATCTTCAACACTTAATGCAAAAATATATGTAAAATATCAATAATTTTTTAATAGCAAGTCCATGTTGAAACTGTACTATCTCGGATATTTCGGGTTAAACAAAATAAATTCATTTCAGCTGTTTCTTTTTCCTTTTTAATGTGTCTACTAGGGAGACATTGCTTATGTAGCCCGTATTATATTTCTACGAGTCAGTCTGTGTTGTAATACCGTGAAAAGGCCAGCCAGCAACCCGGCCCAGCCCTAGCCAGCCCCTCACGCCCTCCAGTTCGCCTCTCACACAGTCCAAATGCTCTCCAGAGTCAGGCAGGAAGCACCTGTCCAGTGGCTTCCTGTGACACACAAATACCTAAGAGTATTCCAAAATGGGATTCAGAAGTCAGAGCTAAAAAGAGTTTAACAGATTAACCAATTTCACCCCAGGAAGGTAAGCACTCTGCAGGCTGAGACATGGGCCATCTTGTTCATTACCCAGAACAGTGGCCGGCACATAGTAAGCAAGCAATTAGAATCAATCAATGCTTTGAGGGAAAAAAAAAAAAAAGACTATTTCAAGGCTGGGTATGGCAACTCCTGCCTATAATCCCAGCACTTTGGGAGGCCAAGGTGGGAGGATCACTTTGAGGCCAGGAGTTCAAGACCAGCCTGGTCAATACAACATGACCCCATCTTTACAAAAAAGTTTAAAAATACAAAAAATTAGCCGGCTATGGTGGCATGCACCTGTAGTCTCAGCTGCTGGGGAAGATGATGGAGGAGGATTGCCTGAACCCCGGAGTTTGAGGTTGCAGTGAGCTGTGATCGCACTCCTGCACTGGGATAACAGAACACAGGAACCAGAAGAGATCTGGAAAATGCCTGGGGGGAGGCATGGCTGGAGGATGGGCGCCTTGGCTCTGATGCATCATAGAACCATGAGATGCTGAGCCTCTGAGTCCTGGTCTGGAAAGCAAATAGTCCCTACCCTCCTAGCTCTCCAGGCCAGAACATTCTATGATGACAGTAGTTTAATACAGTGGCAACTGAGCTCTTGAAAGGTGGCTATTGTGACTAAGGAACTGAATTTTTAGTCTTACTTCATTTTAACTGACTTCATTAACCAGACGTGGTGGCGCACACCTGTAGTCCCAGCTACTCAGGAAGCTGAGGAATGAGAATCACTTGAGCCCAGGAGGTGGAGGTTGCAGTGAGCAGACATCACACCGCTGCACCCAAGCCTAGGCAACAGAGCAAGACTCTGTCTCAAAAAAAAAAAATTTTTTTTTAATTAAATTCAAATAGCCACACATTGCACATGGCTACCATATAGGACAGCACAGCTCTAGGCTGGTGTGACAGGATGGAAGGAGATAAAGCGTATAAAAAACACTCTATAAATGCTAAAGCCCTACAGGAATGATAGGGGTTTTGTTGTTTAATGCATTAGAAATCTGAGATCCCCAGAGGTTTCAGTTACCCCACATCACAGAGACTCAATCCGTAAGTGAAAGAAACGTAAATAAACACAGATTTTACTTTACTTGAGGAGAAGGGGAGCCCATGCTCTTGCATGCCTACAGTGGAAATGGAGGTGTTTAGAGAGAACCCTTCACACAGCTCAGAGCAACAGGCTTCTTAAACCACACTGCTACATCCCGATTTGGTAACTCCAGGGCCTACACATGCAGCAGAATCAAGGCTGCCAGTGAATCCCGGTAGATGATATTCCTATCTCCCGCACCCTCCTCTTAGGGACCACGTGCTTCTTGTCCCTTCTACTGACTTTTGCTAGTTCTCCTGCTACAGAAACAGACCTTGCCAACAGCTCCCTGCACTGGGACGCTGCGTTGGGAATCCCTTCGGAGCTCTGACAGTCACTCACGGTCTCCCAAATATATACAGTGTTCAAATTTGCTGATGGGTGTTAAAAACAACTACTGGGAAGAGGTGGGGAACCAATGGGAGGCTGTGAGGAATGCGAACTGGTTTACACTCTGGTTGGAAAATGTACATGAAACCCAAATCGAGTTTTAGTTTCCAAAGATTTTTCCCAGCAGGAAAGCCCTTCCCGGTCTAAACAGCTTTTCGTTACCATTATAATTATACTCTATGCACAAGCAGACAATAAAGAAAGGAGCCGGGAAACAGAAAGGGGAGTGAGTTAACTAGGACAGGAAAGACAAGAAATGGTCTAAGTCAGAGGAAACAACACAACACTTTCCAGGACAAAGGGTAGGAACCGCCCAGAACATGTAAGAGATTCTGTGAGCTCATTCATTATTCTCCATTAAAGAGTTCAGCTAATTTTCCCCTCTGTCCTTGCAGTCACATTAAAACTCGGGGCTTAAGCATTGTGTAATGCTCTGCACAGACTCAGTTTAGGCCCCATGGAGCTTCCATAATGAAAAACAACATGTGAAATCAGATCCTCATGTGTTCCGCCCACAGGTTGAGCTCAGTGGTGTATTTTATTCTGTCAGACAGGGAGGTGTCGCTCAACTCGCAAGGCGAGGAGTCCAGCAATAACCATCCAGTTAGAACACAAAATTAACCAGCTTTGTGCCGGTGTGACACCACTTCACCAAGAACAGGAACTCAGCTCTCTGTACCTCAAGTTCAGTCTCCCGTCTGTTGATATCATCCGTGGACTGATTTAACTTCTCCAGTTCTCCCTGGTGAAGAAAAGAGGGAGAAAAAAAGACTTAAGGGATCAGTCTCTTGTTTCCAATATAACTCAGTCCATAACCTGAAAAATTACCCCAGCCCAATTTGCAGGACAAGTGAAGAACCAGTACTAATTCTTATGGCAAACAGCTGAAGCTTGGCTAGAAAAGCAAATGAATGTCAGCATTTCTGAAACCATTTTCTTGATGGTGTCCCTTTTGACAACGTCTTAAGGGACATTTGGAATTTGTCTGAGGTCAAATATTCCAGGTATGTGCCTTCAAGTAAACCCCACCTGTTACAAATGGTTTAATGGCCTAATCAAAACAGTACCACCTGCCTTGAGCAAGAACTTTGCTTAGAAAACAATAAAAGACAATAAGCAAGGCCAAGCCAAAAATATAAACCCAGTGAAATCAAGGGCAGAATTCTGGTATTAACTCATCAGAATTATTTTTCTGTAAAGGGTAAAAATCTTTTTACACTACCAGTTATTCAACCTACTTAGCTGGCTGTTTTAAACTAGCCTTAATTCCGTCCCTTTAAATAAACATTTACAAACTGACATTTTGTAAAAAAATATCCAACATGAACTTAATTCATCTTTACTATGCAGACAAAGGATCTTGCTAACATAATTCCACACCAATAACATACAATTTATTCCAAACCAATTATTTTAATAGCATTCTGAATGGATTTTTTCCCACCTGATCTTTATGTTGCTAACCTGACAATTCGTTTAAACTCCAACCACTGAGTTAAGTGAGCTTTTAAATTGATCTGTGCACTAAAAAGCAATTAAGGATCCAGAAATTACAGAGCATTTTTTAAATCAATTTTTAAAAAATGATTTATTGAAAGGATTGGAAAAAACGGGTCTTGGAAAGGGATTTGATCTGCTTTTTGCTTAGGGGTGAAGAGGTTAAACTGTCACTCCTAGATCTCGGCTTGGAAATTGTGTTTTAATCATCTGTCTTGGAAATGGAGGCACAGAAAGCCAGCCCAATCCCCTCGCCGCCTCCACGCATCAGCCTTGCGCAGCAGTTGTCCCTGATTTCTGTTCATGTCCAGCCTCACAACAAGGGAAAGCAGGGTTTTAAGCAATTTCAGGCCAGACAGAACGTTGCACCAACGGTGACAATAAGCCGCTCAGTTCGCTAACAATGAATCAGAGAAGGAAAACGGCTCAGGCCGAGCTCCTCCGCAGGTGAGGGCGCTGCACCGGGGCACTGGGGCCAGCCCACGCTGCAGGGGCGGGCAACGCCCACCCGCCCACTGTGCCCCGCGCCCACGCGGGTGACCCCTCCTCGCAGAGCCTGGAGGCCGTGCCATCCCCGCGGCGCCGCGGCGGGGCCGGGGGCACCCTGAGGATAGCAGGGCGCCCCTGCCCCCTTTTTCCCTTTGTTGCACAACAGCCCGAACCACCAGGCACTCTGCGGCGACCCCGATCCTGCTAGGGGTCTGCGGGGGGCTGCCCGCAATAGAGTCAGGCCGCATCCACGCGGGCACTGCAGCCTCCTCATTGTGGAGACGATGAAACGGAGCATACAGACCCTCTCTTGCCACCAGAGCTACGTGGCCGCCAGTCGCCGGACCACAGTCACTGGGGGCTGCGAAGTGGGTGTCCGCGTAGACGCAGACTCCGCAGCAGCCCCCGCGAAGCCCGGATGCGGGGCGACTCTGCGCGCCCTACCTGGATCCGGGGGTCCACCTCTTCTTCCTCCTCCAGCCCCTGCTCCATCCCCTCTTCCTCCTCCTCCTCCTCTTCCTCCTCGTCCCGGGCAGGCGGCAGAAGCTCGGCTGGCTCCTCCGAGCGGCTCCGCTTCAGCGCCGCGTCCATGCAGGCAGCCGGCACGCGCGCCGCGCAATGGGTTCCGGAGCGCCCCGGGGATCGCGACCGCCACAGGCTCGGCTGGAGCCGCCTGGCCACAGCCGGGCACTGTCGGGGAGCCGCCGGGGCCGACACCCGGGAGGCGCAGCTCGCCGATGCGGATCCCTCTGGCCGCGGCGGAGCAGAGGAAATGGGCGCGGCCGCCCCCTTTCTGCCGCGGCCGTCAGCGCAGCGCCCGCTCCGCGCCCGCTCCGCCCCCGTCCCGCCCCAGCCGAGCGTTCCCCGGCCAGTCCCAGCTACCCAGGTCTCCGTCACAAAACCCCAGCTCCCTCCACATCTCCGAGGTGGCAAAATAGGAGAGCACCCACCCCCTTGTCACTTAGCAGCCCGGATATATCTCAACTACGCAACGCAAGCCTCCCGCTTTCGGGAGTCCCCTTCTCCCGCCCTCCCCCGAGGCGCGTTGAGTGTGCGGTGGGAAGCTGGGGTGCTTTCACGCCGAAGTCGCCTTCAGAAGCCTGCGCTCAGTGACCCTCGACCAGTAAAAAGACTTGCCGAACCCCTGTACTTACCAAAGCACATTCCTCCCCTTGGGCGAACCTTGGGAATGGGGCCTCCTCAAAGATTTCCCCAGAAAAGGAAACTAAAATGTGTGCTCATATAGACGCAGGAGTGCAGAGAGGAGAACCAGCTGCAGTTCCGTGCGAGGTTGCATTGCCGAAGGCTGCGGCCTCTTTGGGCGCGCCCCACACCCAAACACAGAGGTGCCGCGGTCCTACCTGAATACCCAGGAAGTATGGAGAATGCATTGAGCTGGGATGCCGGTGGGCTGACACAGCCTTTTTAAGGAGGTGGCAAGTGTAACCGCTGTTGATGGGCACGCTCTGGCCAGGAATTTATGAATTGGTGAGACTTCCTGCCCACCATCAACAAGCAGGGAGGCCGAGCTTGCCTGGCAGACACAGCACCCGACAAGGCCAAACTGAAGGGGCACGCCTCTGCTTTTATGAAATGTCAGGGCCACTGTGATGTCAGGGGAACACGAAGAATGACCTTGGCAAAGCAGGTGAGCACATGGCTGGCAACGTCTCCTTCCCTCCAGAAATGCAGAACGTTCTCATGTTCTCGAGGGAGGCCTGTGGCCCGTCCGCTCTGAGTTTGGTGAACAATTTTGCTTAAGAAAGGGGGCTTCTTTCTGAGAACCTGTCATCAAAGCCACCTTATAACACCTGTGTCTAGTATGACGTGGTGGCTCATATCTGTAATGCCAGTTCTTCGAGAGTCCAGGACACAAGGATCACTGGAGGCCAGGAGTTCAAGACCAGCCTGGGCAATACAGCTAGACCCCTTCTCAATAAAATAAATAAATAAATCTGCTTCTGGTGGTTTTGTCAGAAACTAGGCTAGAGGGTTACTCCCTGGGCAAGGCACCACTCCATATAGTCCATTGTCTCCTGGAGGTAATGCCATGGTTTGTTTCTAAAAAGGTCAGACCTGTTCATTGCTCTTTAAATCAAGGATGAGTCAGCAATTCTGTGAGAGGCGTTTCAAAGCTCCTTGCTAAAGCATAGTTGCTTTTGGTTTTCCAATGATAGATGAAGCCAGGGACAAGCTAGCCATAGGCGTCACTTTGTGACACATGAGCCACCAATGTTCCCTGGTGGCTTTGAATTGAGCCTCCAACTGAGCAGGTACATCCTAGCTCTGAATACAGGGAGAGGGTTTGAAATAAAACAGAGAACTGTGGGGTCAGCCCTGACTACAATAAATGCATCTCAGGTAGCAGCACCCCATCCTCTCCATTCTAAACAGCAAACTCCGAAGTACATTTCTGCTTAAGCTTAGATCAAGAGCAACATAGTGGTCCAAAATGTACCTATGAGACATAGCCCAGCTGCTCAAGAACATCAGTTCTGACTTTTGTCATCTTATGTTTTGGAGATCTGGGCCAGCTATAGTGTTAATCCCAATAGTGTTTCTAAAGTTAAAATAAGAAAAATAAATAACCACAGGCAATGCTGTATACAATCGACCCTCCATAGCCTCTTGGGTTCCACATGTGTAAATTCAACTAACCACAGACAGAAAATATTTGGGGGGGAAAAAACACAATTTTTAAATGCATATTTAAAAATACATGGCCAAGCATGGTGGCTCACACCTGTAATCCTAGCATTTTGGGAGGCTGAGGCAAGAGGATCACTTGAGGCTGGGAGTTCAAGACCAACCTGGGCAACAAAGTGAGACTGCCTCTTTCTCTAGAAAAAAAAAATACAATATATAACAACTATGTACATATTTGCATTACATTAGGTATTGCAGGTGAGAAATCTAGAGATGATTTAAACTATCCAGGAGGGGCTTCCTGTGGTGGCTCATACCTATAATCTCAATACTTTGGGAAGCCAAGGCATGTGGGTTGCTTGAGCTCAGGAGTTCGAGACCAGTCTGGGCAACATGGGGAAACACCAGCTCTGCAGAAACTACTAAAAATTAGCCAAGTGTGGTGGCTCATGCCTGTAGTGCCAGCTATTTGAGAGGTTGAAATGGGAAGATTGCTTGAGCCCAGGAAGTGGAGGTTGCAGTGAGCTGAGATAGCACAACTGCCCTCCAGCTTGGGTGACAGCGAGACCAGTCTCAAAATAAATAAATATATAAATAATAATAAAGTATACAGGAGGGGCCAGACATGGTGGCTCATGCCTGTAATCTCAGCCTTTGAGATTAACCTCAAGCAGGAGGGAGGATTGCTTGAGGCCAGGAGTTTGAGACCAGCCTGGGCAACAAATCAAGACCTCGTCTCTAATAAACTTTTTTTAATTAGCAGGGCATGGTAGCACATGCCTGTGGTCCCGGCTACTCTGGATGCTGAGGTAGATCACTTGAGCCCCGGAAGTCAAGGCTGCAGTCTCAAAAAAAAAGAAAGAAAAAGAAATGAGAAAGCAAACCACACATACTTTGGGGGGAAGAGCACTCCAGAGACTGAAGCAGCATGTGCAAAGTTCCTGAGGGGAGAATATGCCTTGGGTGTTGGCGAAAAAGCAAAGAGATCCACATGTGTAGGGTGGAGACAGCCAGTGAGAGAGGCAGGGAGATGAAATCAGAGATGAGCACGTGGGTAGACCACATAGATGCTTTAGGTCACGGTAACGAGTTTGGATTTTGTTCTGAGTGAGTGATCATGTAATAATTCTGGCTAGTGTCTGGGAAATTGACTCGGTGGACATTGAGGAACTGGGGGCAGAGGAGACAAAGGAGATCCATTAGGCCGATGATCAGCCTCTTCTGATTGCTTCTCTTTTTTCAGCAAAATAATGAGCAAGGTCATCAGCTGAGAAGGAGGGGATAGTGGGCAGAGGGCATTGGAGGTTGGAGGAGAGAGGCTTTGTGAAAGAGCTGGCCAGGAGAGTTGGTGACTGATTTGGGGAATGATTTTCCCCAAATCATTCCCGTCTTTCTAACCTTTGATTCAGGGCTTCATCATGGCTCCCTAGACTCTTTTACAGTCCCCCTCTGCCTTAGGTCCACACTTCCCTTTTGATCTAGTTTAGATTCCATGGTCCATCATTAAAATCACCACAGCTGCAGCCAACCACAACTCCCTCGCCCTTCTCCATGACCACTGTAAGCACGTGGCACAATCCCAACCCTGGTTCAATTCCACAGCCTTACTACTTATTACCTGTACTCAGTAGCTAAGATAAAGTGCTGGGATTACAGGCGTGAGCCATCACACTCGGCCAAAGAGTTGGGGTTTTTTGTTTTGTTTTGTTTGTTTTTTTGGGAACAGAGTCTCGCTATGTTGTACAGGCTGGAGTGCAATGGAGTGATCTCAGCTCACTGCAGCCTCTGCCTCCTAGGTTCAAGTGATTCTCTTGCCTCAGCCTCCTGCATAGCTGGGATTACAGGTGCGTGCCACCATACCCAGCTAGTTTTTGTATTTTTAGAAGAGATGGGGTTTCGCCATGTTGCCAGGCTGGTCTTGAACTCTCAACCTCGTGATCCACCCACCTTGACCTCTCAAAGTGCTGGGATTATGGGCGCGAGCTACCTACAGGCCTGGCCTTTTTTTTTTTTCAGACAGAGTCTCACTCTGTGGCCCAGGCTGGAGGGCAGTGGTGTGATCTCGGCTCACTGCAACCTCCACCTCCTGGGTTCAAGTGGTTCTCATACCTCAGCCTCCTGCATAGCTGGAATTAAAATCACACGCCACCACACCCAGCTAATGTTTATATTTTTAGTAGAGACGGGTTTCACCATGTTGGCCAGGCTGGTCTCGAACTCCTGACCTCAAGTGATCCATCCACCTTGGCCTCCCAAAGTGCTGGGATTACAGGCGTGAGCCACTATGCCCAATGGAGTTTTTATTTAATTTTTTATTATTTTTTATTTTTTTATTTTTAGTAGAGACAGGGTTTCACCATGTTGGCCAGACTGGTCTTGAACTCCTGACCTCAGGCAATCCACCTGCCTCAGCCTCCCAAAGTGCTGGGATTAAAAGGCATGAGCCACTGCGCCCGATCTTATTTAATGTTTTTAAAGTGAATTGTGAGTGAAAGTGGTCAGCAACATTAATTCATTTGTATTTTTTTTTTCATTTTTTGTTTTTAGATCCAGACCTGCAGAAAGCAACATTAATTTAGTACACTTTTTGCCCCCCACTACATGCATGCACTATTTCTGGAGCTAGTTTGAGGGTCTTAAATATGTAGATGACAAATTTCTAGTCCTTGACTTGGGGAGTCAGGCCCTAACAAAAACTGTGCCCCAGGCCAGGTGTATTGTCCCACATCTGCAATCCCAGCACTTTGAGAGGCCAAGGGAGGAGAATCATTTGAGGCCAGGAGTTCAAGGCCAGCCTGGGAAAGCTAGTAAGAGCCTCCCCACATCTCTACAAAAAAAATTTTTTTAATTAGCTGAGTGTGGTGGTGCATGCCTATAGTCCTAACTACCCAGGAGGGTGAGGCAGGAAGATCGCCTGAGCCCAGGAAAGTGCCATGGCACTGTAGCCTGGGTGACAGTGTGAGACCCTGTCTCAAAAAAAATAAAAGTGCCCCAAAGCAGCAGCCACATGAATCCCTCATTGTGAAGTTGACTCTTTCTGTCAAATTTCAACGCCATTTAAATGAAGATTCCCTGCAACACCAATTTTTTTTTTAATGTTTTGTGAGCCAGGCACGCTGGCTCACATCAGTAATCCCAGCACTTTTGGAGGCCAAAGTGGGAGGATTGCTTGAAGCCAGGAGTCAACTCCAGCCTGGGCAACATAGCAAGATCCTGTCTCTAAAAATAAAATACAAAAACTAGCTAGATGTGGTGGTGTATACCTGTAGTCCTAACTACTCCAGAGGCCGAGATGGGAGGATTGCTTGAGCCCAGGTGGTTGAGGCTGAAGTGTCAACCAAGACTACACCACTGCATTCCAGCCTGGACAACAGATACAGATCCTGTTTCTAAATAAAGTAATTAAATTAAATTTAAAACACTTGTAACTATCTGTTAACTCCTAGAACAGAAACTGCTGTCTGGACTAAGAACAAATCCCCATTCACATCACACTCTGGCGTCAGTGATGGAAGAAACTGACAACCAGCATTCCCTCTTTCTCCACCAGTGATATTTACGTGGCACCTTAGGTCAGAGGCTGCAAACTAGAAGCGGCTGATGGATCAGGCCTGGGGTATGTGCTACCTGTCAGACATAGCCTTTATAAATTTGAGCCAGCAGTTAAAACTAACATGAGGGAGGCTTGCAGCAGCTTGAGGTGGAGAGGGACTCGTGCAGGGGCGTGCAGCCGCCACACCCCACCCACATCCCCTGCACCAGCGAGGTCCCCCTAAAAAAAAGACTAACTTGAAAACAGTGATCTAACATGAAAATTCAGATATCTCTGATTGGCAAGAGTGTAGAGGAGACGTGAGGAGTGGCTGCCTGGCCCCTTTAGGATGCCATGTACTCTCAAGTTAACCTCAGAAACCTATGGGCAGACCACTTACACCTGGCAGGCCACACACAGGTAAATGTCTGACTTCTACCCAGAGCCCCCCGTGGTAAGGTGTTCCAAGAAAGCTGGCTCTGTAGGTCTTCCTCCCGACTCTCTCTTCTCTTCCCAGCAACCCCTAAGGATCATGGCCCATAACAAGGTGGAGGAGAATTTTAAGGTAGATCATAAACTCTTCAATAATATTTTTCGACCCCAAATGACTGGTTCTAAGAATTCAAAGATCCATAGAAGCCAGTACTTTGAAAGGGATCAGAGCCTCCACATTAAAGAGGCATCTGTTTAGTTCAGTGATTCAGTGACATCAGTGTGTTGGCCAAATTGTCTTGCAATGTGGCCACTCCCCTCTAATGAGAACCTTTATTTGTGTCTAAATTGAATTAAACTCATCTCTTGATCCAGATGAATTATAGGCCACAGCAGGTAGAGAACCCAGGAAAGAGATTTTCTGGGTCTATCTGTACTCTTAGAGGAACTACAGATATTTAGGATGATGCTGGAATCCTAGAGATGGAAAAAATGTTAGATTAAAAAGAAGAGGCCAGGTGTGGTGACTCATGCCTGTAATCCCAGCACTTTGGGAGGCCAAGGCAGGTGGATAACCTGAGGTCAGGAGTTCGAGACCAGCCTGACCAATATGGTGAAACCCCGTCTCTAGTAAAAATACAAAAATTAGCTGGGTGTGGTGGCATGGAACTGTAGTCCCAGCTACTAGGGAGGCTGAGAGAGGAGAATTGCTTGAACCCGGGAGGCAGAGGTTGCAGTGAGCCAAGATGGCGCCACTGCACTCCAACCTGGGCAATAGAGTGAGACTCCATCTCAAAAATAAATAAATAAGAGTAGTCGCTTCAGCAGCTCATATACTAAAACTGGACTGATACAGAGAAGACTAGCATGGCCCCTGTACAAGGATGACACTCGAATCTGTGAAGTGTTCCATTAAAAATAATAAGAAGAAAGATTCCGTTGCAGTGATGGGCCTTGCTAAAATAGGGGGAAAAAAAGAAAGAAAGTTCTATACCTTGCAAACCAACGAGCATAACATTTTGCAGACACTATTCTAGAATGGATTTTAAGGAGGAGAGGGTACTTCTGTGCCCCGAAAACAAAAATGACTCATCACTGTGACCCAGCTTGGGTTAACCAAGAGCAAATCATAACGGCACAGCCCTCACTTCCTTATTCCACGGTTTATTAGCCTAGGAAATCTAAGGAAGGAAATAGGCAAGATAGACAAAGATAATTGGTACAGGGAAAAGCCACTTAAGTAAATCTACTTATAAAGGAAGCCAAAATTCCATATTAAATGGTGAAGAAAGCTATTTGTTGAGACTTTACTCTGGAAGATAAAATAATGTTAAGAAATTTTTTTTCTTGTATTTTAAAAATGCAAGAAATATTTATTTATTTAACAAGTATTTATTGGCCATCTATTATAAGACAGCCTCTGGCAAGTGAAAATATGACAGTGAACCAAACAGACAAAGCCTCTACTCTAGTGGAGCTTAAAGTCTAAGGGAAGACAGACAGTTTAATACATCAAAAAGCAAAATAAGCCAGCATGGTGGCTCACACCTGTAATCTCAACACTTTGGGATCACCTGAGGTCAGGAGTTCGAGACCAGCCTGGCCAACATGACAAAACCCTGTCTTTACTAAAAATACAAAAATTAGCCAGGCCTGATGGTGGGCACCTGTAATCCCAGCTACTTGGGAGGCTGAGGTGGGAGAATCACTTGAACCCAGGAGGTGGAGGTTGCACTGAGCTGAGATCGCACCACTGTGCACCAGCCTGGATGACAGGAGAGAAACCCTATCTCAATAAATAAATAAATAAATCCTATTATAAAGAGGCTACTATAAAACCACCTTTATAAACCTAAACTCTTCCCTGTGGCCTCCCAGGCCCCACCTCATCTGACTTGTGCCCAAATCTCACACCTCCTCTCACCGCCCCTCCTCCTCGCTCGCTCTCTGGCCACCACAGGAGCTGTCAGCTGGCTCTGTCCTCGGGGCTTCTGCTGTCTGTATCGCTCTTTCCCCCAGAGCACGGCTGCCTGACTCCTTCTCATCATCCACATCTCAGCCCAAATGGCACATCCATACCGAGGCCTTCTCCAGCTCCCATCTGGAGCAGTTTCTCTTCCAGCCCTCTTGATATAGTTTGGCTGTATCTCCACCCAAGTCTCATCTTGAATCGTGTCATGGGAGGGACCTGGTGGGAAGTGAGTGGATCATGGGGGCGGTTTCCCTCATGCTGTCCTCGTGATAATGAATGAGTTCTCACAAGATCTGATGGTTTTATAAATGTCTGGCGTTTCCCCTGCTTGCACTCACTCTGTCCTGACGCCCTGTGAAGAAGGTGCCTGCTTCTCCTTTGCCTTCCACCATGATTGTAAGTCTCCTGAGGCCTCCCCAGCAATGCAGAACTGTGAGTCAATTAAATCTCTTTCCTTTAATTACCCTGGTTCAGGTATTTCTTCATAGCAGTGTGAGAATGGATTAATATACCTCTCTATCTCATTAACCTGTTTTGTCTTCTTCATAGCAATTATCTTTATCATAGGTGGTCTATTTTGCTTTTTAATTTTTAATTTTTATGTTTTAAAAATGAAGATGGGGGTCTCACTATATTGCCCAGGCTGGTCTCAAACTCCTGGGCTCCAGTGATCCACCTGCCTCAGCCTCCCAATGTGGTGGGATTATAGGCATGAACCACCACATCCAGCCTTTATAATAGGTTTTATAATAACTTTTTAAAGTTATTATAAAAGTGATGGGAGGCACTGAAGGGATCGAATTCAAGGAATGACACAGTCGATGTCTTTGCTTCAGCAATCACTGGTGCTGCTGTGTGAACATGAAGTAGTCACGAAGGCAAGGGCGGGAGCAGGGATACAGGTCAGGAGGCTGTCCCAGGGGCCCTGGTGACAGATGTGGCTGCCTGGGCTTGGGGTCCAATGGTAATGGGGAGATGGACTGGAGTTGATTTAGGTTCTATTTGGAAATTAGCCCCAACAAAACTTGCAGTAAAATCCAACGTGGGGTCAGAGGAGGGCAGAGGCAGAGACATATAGAATAACTCAAGATTTTGGCTTGAGCAAGCAGCTGACTGAAACTGCCATTTACAGAGTGACATAGGGGAGACTTACGAAGCAGTTTTCAATCAAGAAGACTGTTTTCAGGCACTCAAGTCTGACAGGCTGTTAAACACTCAAGCGGAGATGTCAAGTAGACAGTAGGATAGATGTCTGAAGCTCAGGGGACAGGCCAAGACTGCAGACACAAATTTAAGAGTCAGCTGCATGCAGATGAAATTTAAAGCCAAGGGACTGAATGAGATCAAGGGACTGAAATCACTTCGAAGAGGAGAGGTGTGGAGAAGAGGCCCAGGACACAGCTCTGGGGCATCCCAACATTTAGAGACCGAGCCTTGGAGGGGAAGCGAGGCAAAAGGGCTCCAGCTGATGCTTAAAATAACAATAATCAAAAAATGATTCAATCAACTGTTGAGGAATTTTTTGCATATGTTTTTCTGGTAAAATTATATGATCATATAATAAAAACATTGGTCGATTCAGATTTGACTTTCACAACACAATCATACACAGTATAATTTTGGCAAAAATAGCTGAGGTCTTTGTTAATTTTCCCAGGTGTCTCTCTTACTTCTTTGATATTCAAATCATTCTCATTTGAAGTATCATTTTGGTCCTTATCCTCACAGATTTTCTCTCATCTAACACTGCTGTTTCCTCATATGTCACTGGCTAAGCAAACAATTAGGGCACTTCCCCAAAATTGCTTTCCTAATCTTTTTAAAATCTTGCTTATTTTGCAATACTGACAGTTTCACTTTGCCATCAATTTTTATGTAATTTGTGTTGCATTGTGCTGTTGTAACCTGATAACTATCGAGAAAATAATGGACAAAGACTGTGACACAATGGGCAGGGGTGGAAGCTTGGTTTTGAAAGGAAGGAATGTGTGAGTTTATGAGTGATTCATTTTGTGTCACATAGACTTTAGCTGTCTATAGTGGAGATAACTAGCTGTCCACCAAATCCATTGTTCCCCTCTTTAAGCAATAAACTCAACAGCATTTCCCTACCTACCATGTGGCTAGATGTGGCTTTGTGACAAAGTGAATAGCAGTGACATGCCACTTTCATGCCTGTCTGACAAAAATCGCTCACATGTGCTCCTTTGTGTGTTTTCCTCTTCCTTGACTGGATGCAGATGAGAGTGAGGCCATGGAGAATGACAGATTCACAAGATGGAGAAAACCTAGATCCCTGAGTGGCTGCATGGAAGAGAGTATCCCCACCAAACTGAGCACTCTGATTTCTTGTTACCTGTGCTACAAATACCATTCCATCATGTAGAGCCATTAAACATCTGGGTCTATTTATTATGGTGGCTCAGTGTATCCTAAATGACACACTACTCTACTGAACTTCAGGAATGGGACAATGAATACCCAATAATGAGAAGCCCCTTACATATTTCAGCAAGATAGTTATTACTTCAGCAAGATATTTATTACACTATTACTTCGTGTAGACAAGGCTGAGAAACAAGGATGGTTGCTGACCCAGGTCAGAGAAGTAGTAATGACTGAACGACCAAACCTAAAGGTTAATGAATCACTGTCCAACTCTCTGCATTCCTTTGGGCTTAATTATCAGTTCTGTCCTTTTCAACATTTGGAGTAGTGACTTGGATAAATATAAAGAATGCCCACTTCCCAAACTTGCAAAACCCACCCTGGATTGGACAGTCATGATTCAATTCACAAATATCTTGGCATTTTATTTGCATTGTGTTGTTGTATCCTAACAACTATAGAGAAAATAGTGAATAAAAACTCTGACCCAGTGGGTAGGGGCAGAAGCTTGGCTTTAAAAGGGAAGGGTGGTGCACTAAACTGAATATGGTAACAATCACTGGAGTTAACTGTGAGGTCCTCAGCTTAGTTTGAAATAAACTAGAACAAGATAGAGAAGACATGCCTTAAAGCAGCACATTTTTTAAAAGTTAGACATTTTAGAATGCATTTCTACAAGTATTGTGTCTAGAATAAAAAGGTGACACTCTAGTGCTTTTCTGCCTGTGGTAGGGGTGGGGCTTCCTCTTGGTATTTTGTAGTCAAATTCTACACAATACATGAAATGTGCTCAAAGGAGAGAGCTCAGAACTGAGAAGGAACCGGAAGATGGATTTGGAGTGTGTGTGTGTGAGTGTGTGTTTTAAAAAGAGACAGGGTCTTTTTTTTTTTTTTTTTTTAAACATTTTGGTTTGTTCCTTTGATGCTGGAGATAATGACCTGTGTCTCCTCATATGTCTGCTCAAGATAGTTACAAATTGAGTAAAGATGGGGTTTCGCCATGTTGGCCAGGCAGGTCTCGAACTCCTGACCTCAGATGATCTCCCCAAAAGACAGAGTCTTATTCTGTGTTACCCAGGCTGTAGTGCAGTGGTATGATCACAGTTCACTGTGAACTCTAATGCTTGGGCTCACGCGATCCTCCTGCCTCAGCCTCTTGAGTAGACAGGACTACAGGAATGTGCCACCAATTTTTTTGTAGTGACAAGGTCTTACTATGTTGCCTAGACTGTTCTTGAACTCCTGGATTCAAATGATCCTCCTGTTTCAGCCTCCCAGAGCACTGGGCTTACAGGCATGAACCACTGTACCTGGACAATTTTTTAAAACATTCTATTCGGTAAGTCTGTTCAATTTTTAATTGGGCTACCTTAGTAAGTAGTGAATGCCCCATCTCTGGAAGTGTTTGAATAAATCTGCATATAAAAGTACTGTTATTCAGTCATTTTAATCTATAAGAATGGCAATTTCATATGGTTCAACCTCATATTTGGTGGAAAGGGTAGAGGGTGAGTCAAGCGATGGATATTTTAAGAGCAAGCGACAGAAGCACATCTCAAACTGGCTTCGCCAAAAGGAAGGAGAGGCAATAGTGGAGTGTAAAGCGTATTGGCTCATGTAACTGAAAAGCTCAAGGAAATTTAGCTTCAGGTATGGTTACATCCAGCAGTCCCTCTCTGAAATTTAGCTTCAGGTATGGTTACATCTAGCAGTCTCTCTCTGAAATGTAGCTTCAGGTATGGTTACATCCAGCAGTCTCTCTCTGAAATTCAGCTTCAGGTATGGTTACATCTAGCAGTCTCTCTCTGTTTCTGCCCTGTCCTCTGTGTTGGCTCCCTTCCCAGACAAACCTGCCTCTTGTGCTAAGCAGCAGGGCACTAGCGGCTCCAGGCTTATGTTACAGCAGCTTAACAACCCCAGCTAAGAGTCTCTCCTCACTAATAATTCCTGGGACTAACAATTATTGAACTGATTTGGCTCATACACTCCTCCCCAAATCAGTAACTAAGCCCTTAGTTATTGACTCAGGGGCAGGGAGTAAAATTACGAATTGGCTTGGCCTCAGTCACAAGTTGCCCTGGAGTCCAGAGGACCGTGGCGGGAGAAAAGAGAATGTTCAGCCACATGGGCTGAAAGTAAAGAAAGGGTGGCTTTCCAATGGAAAGCTGAGGTGCTACAGGTTGACCTGAAAATGACCAATGTGTTGGTTCTGTGCCTATTTGAAAAAATAAGTAAGTAATAGAAAGATGAAGTGGACCATCCAGGTGACTCACCGGGGAAAATGTGTTCTAAGCAGAGACAGCAGCTGGTGCTCATGGGGAAATGAGCTCGGCAGGTTTGAGGAACAGAAAGCAGGTCAGTGTTCAGTTATCTGTTGCTGCAAAACAAAACATCAAAACTTAATGGCCAAAAGTAGTCACTGTTTTACCTCTTCAATTCTGTGAGATGACTAGAGTCAGCTAGAAAGTTCTGCTCTGTGTGATGCTAGCTGGCTGCTGTCACGTGGAAGCTTGACTAGGCTGGAACATCCAAGGTGGCTTAGTCACATGGCCAGCAGTCAATGCTGCTGGCTGGGGGGTCATCTGGGGTTATAGCCCAGGGCTTCTTCGTTCTCCTCCATGTGTCTTCTCTGTGAGGCTTTCGGTTTCTTACAACATGGTAGCTGGATTCCAAGAGAAGCAGCAGAAGCTGCTAATCTTAAAGCCTCAGCTCAGAAGTCCTGGAACATTAATCCACACAATCAGGAAGCCAGCATATTCAAAGGATGTGACATTAGCGTATAGGAAGGGAAGAAACTGGTGGCCACCATCTTGGCTCCAGCCCTGGGGGAGTAGGAGGCTGGGCCATAGTGAAGGGCAGAGTGGCATGCAATGGAAAGGTAAGAAAGGACTGGATCAGGGGTATGGAAACTATAATCCACAGGCCAAACCCGGCCCACTCCCTGTTTTTACAAATAAAGGTTTATTGAAACATAGCCACATTCATTTGTTTACCATCTTGTCTATGGCAGAGTCTAATAGCAGAATCAAGCAGTTGCAGCAGAGACCATATGGCTCACAAAACCTAAAATATGTTCTATCTGGTCCTTTACAGAAAAGTCTATCGATACCCGGGCTAAGTCATGGAGCGCCTTATAAGTATTGTTGAGGAGTCTGAATTTTATTCTAAGTGTGATGGGAAGCCACCAGAGGGTTTTAAACCAGTGAGCCACAATATCCCACCTACATATTTAAAAGATCCTCTCTGGGAATGGATCATTGGAGGATAAACATGAAAGCAGGGAAACCAGTTAGCAGACTATGACAATAATCCAGATGAGAGATATGGAGTCAAAAACATAAGTGTGGCCAGGCGCAGTGGCTCATGCCTGTAATCTCAGCACTTTGGGAGCCGAGGCGGGTGGATCACGAGGTCAGGAGTTGGAGCCCAGCCTGACCAACATGGTGAAACCCTATCTCTACTAAAAATACAAAAGCTAGCCCGGCATGGTGGTGCACGCCTGTAATTCCAGCTACTCAGAGGGCTGAGGCAGGAGAATTGCTTGAACCGGGGAGGCAGAGATTTCAGTGAGCCAAGATCACGCCATTGCACTCCAGCCTGGGTGACAGTGAGACTCCGACTCAAAAAAAAAACAAAAAACAAAAAAAAACCCCACAAGTGTGTGAATTTTGCACATGTATTCAGGAGAAGCAGCCCGCAGGTCTTACTAAGCCATTGGATATGGGGATGAAAAAAAGAGAGGAAGCAAGGACGACCTACATTTTTGGCTTGAGCAACGGTAAAGGGTGGTATTATTAACCAAGAAGAGAAAGATCAGGGGAGGAGCTTGTTGGGAGAAAAAGCACCAAGAGTTCTTTTTTTTTTTGAGATAGGGTCTAACTCCGTCATCCAGGCTGGAGTGCCTTGCGTGATCTTGGCTTAGTGCAGCTTCCATATCCCAGGTTCAAGCAATTCTTATGCCGCAGCCCCACAAGTAGCTGGGATTACAGGTGTGCACCACCATGCCCAGTTAATTTTTATATTTTTAGTAGAGACAGGGTTTCACCATGTTGGCCAGGCTGGTCTCAAACTCCTGGCCTCAAATGATCCACCCTTCTCTGCGTCACAAAATGCTGTTATTACAGGTGTGAGCTACTACACCCGGCCAAGAGTTGTTTTTTGAACATACTAACTTTGAAGTTTTTGTCAGATATCCAAGAGACCCAAAAAAAACCTCAAAGTTAATATGTTCAAAAGCAGCTGAATACTTGAGACTAGAGATCAGGGCCTGAGTTTGAGAATCATCAGTAAACAGATAGTATTTAAGCAGAGACCTGGAAGGAATATCTCCAGAGAAACAAATGGAAAAAGCCTAGGGCCTGGGAAAATTAGAAGCCAACAGCAGCAGAAAGTCAGTGAAAGAGAAGCAGTAGGCGTGGTGAGGAGAGAGCCAGGAGATTGTGGTTTCATGAAAGTCCTGGAAAAAACATCTCAGGCTGGAGGGAATGGTCCACTGTGTCTAATGCTACTGGGTGGTGGAAGAACAGGTGGACAGAGAAGTGACCGCAAAACTCTGTGACACAAGGCCTTTCTGAAACATCGACCAGAGCAGTTTCAGTGGACAGGACCACACCCTGATTGACGGAGTTCGAGAAAACCATGAAATGTGGACAAATGGAGACGGCTAATATAGAGAGACCTATTTTGAGAAATTTTGCTATAAAATGAACAGGTCAGAATCACAGACGTTCACTGCAGGCTCATGAACTTTAAAGTCTCTTTCACCACTAAAGAGCATTGACTGCGTGGAGCAGCTACTATGTGCCAGCACATTACTTGTCCAGGATCCCAAGGATGAATTTCTTTCTAATGGCTTATTGGGAAATCATATGAAACACAACAGAAATACAGATCTACAGCTTCAAAAAAAAAAAAAGAAGAAGAAGAAAAAGAAAATTTCGGCCCTTGAGAGGCAAATGAAGATTTTCAAACAGGTTTCTCCACTTTGTAAGGAGACCTGCAAACCCATAAAACCAGCAGTTTCGTTTCTGCTGGGTATGCACTCAAGCTCTTCCTTCCACACTTTCTCAAGGAAGCTTGTTCATGCAAACTTCTGAAATTTGCTACTAAATATAAATGTGCAATCCAACGAATAAGCAGATTTTTATAATCAGAACACAATGCTCCTTGTAAAAGGATACAAAGTATTCTTTTTGCTTTAATATTTTATTTGTTTCTGAAAAACATTTAGTTTTTCATGACAAACTTCCAGGACAAAAGGCACACACTCATACACACAGAATAAGTACAGACTGTAAGAGAGACATGGAGGCAATTTGTATCTAATGTCACTTCCTGGTGGTCTTCAGGAGGATTCAGGTGATCTGAATCTGAATCTCTACCTGATAATCTTCAGGTGAAGATGATCAATCACACTTAGGGAGGCCTAGGCAGGCAGATCGATTGCACCCAGGAGTTTGAGACCAGTCTGGGCAACATGGTGAAACCCTGTTCTCTACAAAAAATACAAAAATTAGCCGGTTATGGATGTGCATGTCTGTGGTCCCAGCTACTTGGGAGTCTGTGGTGGGAGGATCACCTAATCCCAGGAGGTCAAGGCTGCAGGGAGCTAAGATCGTGCCACTGCACTCCAGCCTGGGCAACAGAGTGAGACCGTCTCTAAAAATTAAAAAAAAAAAAAAAAAAGATGGCTCACGCCTGTAATCCCAGCACTTTGGGAGGCCAAGGTGAGCGGATCACGAGGTCAAGAGATCGAGACCATCCTGGCCAACATGGTGAAACCCCATCTCTACTGAAAATACAAAAATTAGCTGGGCGTGGTGGCACACACCTGTGGTCCCAGCTACTCAGGAGGCTGAGGCGGAAGAATTGCTTGAACCCAGGAGGTGGAGGTTGCAGTGAGCCAGGATTGTGCCACTGCACTCCAGCCTGGCAACAGAGCAAGACTCCGTCTCAAAAAAAATAAAGAGAGAGAGAGAGATCACCTGACCCCAAAGTCTACTATTTTATAGAGGTACAAGCTGACTCATTAAGGTGACTATCTTCCTGGGTCTATAAAAAGATATATATATAATTAGCAACGACATAAGAATCAGCAGTAGCTGATAAAGAAAATAGTAGCATCGATAAAGAAAATGTGGTACTGGCCAGGTGCAGTGGCTCATGCCTGTCACCCCAACACTTTGGGAGGCCGAGGCAGGTGGATCACCTGAGGTCAGGAGTTCAAGTCCAGCCTGGCCAACATAGTGAAACCCCGTCTCTACTAAAAGTACAAAAATTAAGGCATGGTGGCGGACACCTGTCATCCCAGCTACTCGGGAGGCTGAGGGAGGAGAATCACTTGAACCCAGGAGGCAGAGGTTGCAGTGAGCTGAGATCACACCATTGCACTCCAGCCTGGGTGACAGAGTGAGACTCTGCCTTAAAAAAAAAAAAAAGAAAAGAAAATGTGGTATATATACACCAGGGAATTCTATGCGGCCATAAAAAAAAATTGAGATCATGTCCTCTGCAGCAACATGGGTGGAGCTGGAGGCCATTATCCTAAGCGAACTAACACAGGGACAGAAAGCCAAATACTGCATGTTCTCACTTACATGTGGGAGCTAAACATTGAGTACATAGGAGCACAAAAAAGGCAACAACAGACACCAGGGCCTACTTGAGGGTGGAAGTTGGGAGGAAGGTGAGAATCGAACAACTGTCTATCAGGTACTGTGCTTATTACCCGGGCGATGAAATCACCTGTACATCAAATCCTTGCAACAGAAAGTGTACATATATGACAAACCTGCACATGTACCCCTGAATGTAAAAGTATTTTTATTTTTTTCAAGTTTTTGAGAGAAATAAGGAAACAGAAGAATGGCTACTCCATAGAGCAAAGTTTTTTTTTTAAAAAAAAGGCATATATGTTATCATAACTGGAGCCATATATGTCTTTGCCCATGAACTTGTTTAGAATCCCAGCTGATATAGTTTAGATATTTGTCCCTGCCCAAATCTCATGTTGAATTATAATCCCCAGTGCTGGAGATGGGGCCTGATGGGAGGTGTTTGGATCATAGGAGAAAATCCTTCATGGCTTGGTGCTGTCTTCATGACAGTGACTTCTCACAAGACCTGGTCATTCAAAAGTGTGCGGCACCTCCCCCACACATATTTTCTCTCTTGCTAGTGCTCTCACCATGGGACACACCTGCTCCCTCTTTTCCTTCCACCATGATTGGAAGCTCCATGAGGCCTCCCCAGAAGCAGATGCCACTATGCTTCCTGTAGAACCTGCAGAACCACAAGCCAATTAAACCTCCTCTTTTTTTAAAATAAATTACCCAGTCTCAGATATTTCTTTTTAGCAATGAAAGAATGGCCTAATACAGAAAATTGGTACTGAACAGAAAATTGGTACTGAAGAGTAAGTCATTGCTATACAGATACCTGAAAATGTGGAAGAGACTTTGGAACTGGGTAACAGGCAGAGGTTGGAAGAGTTTGGAGTGCTCAGGAGAAAACAAAAAAATGAAGGAAATTTTGGAATTTCTTATAGACTAGTTAAATAGTTGTAACCAAAATGCTGAAAGGGATATGAACAGCGCAGACCAGGCTGACAAGGTCTCACATGGAAATGAGGAACTTATTGGGAACTGGAGCAAAGGTCATGCGTGTTATGCTTTAGCAATGAGCATGGCCGCAGTCTGTTCATGCCCTAGGGAATCTGTGGAAATTTAAACTAAAGAGTGGTGACCTAGGGCATCTGGCAGAAGCAATGTCTAAGTAGCAAAGTATTCAAGAAGTGACTTGGCTGCTTCTAACAGCCTGTGCTCAGATGAGGGAGTAAATAAATGACCTCAAGTTGGAATTTATATTTAAACAGGAAATAAAGCATAAAATTTTGGAAAATTTGCAGCTTGGCCATGTGGCAGAGAAAGAAAAAGCTTTTTCGGAAGAGGAATTCAAGCTGGCTATGGAGCAACTACTCGCTAGAGAAATCTGCATAACTAGAAATCTGCGTAACTAAATCTGCGTGCTAATATCCAAGACAGTGGGGAAAAGGCCTCAAAGGTATTTCAGAGACCTTTTTGGCAGTCCTTCCTATCACAGGCCCAGAGCCCAGAGGTCCGAGAAGAATGGTGTCATGGGCCAGGGCCCCACTTCCCTGCACAGCCTTGGGACACTGCTCCCCACATCCAGGTACTCTGGCTCCAGCTCCAGCTGTGGCTCAAAGTGGCCCACATACAACTGCAGCCACTGCTCTGGAGAATGCAAACTGTGAGCCTTGGTGGCTTTCATGTGGTGTTAAGCCTGCAGGTGCACGGAGTGCAAGAGTAGTGGTTTCTTTGCAGCCTCTGCCTAGATTTCAGAGAATGTATGGAAAAGGTTGGATGTCCAGGCTAAAGCCTGCTGCAGGGGCAGAGCCCTCACAGAGAACCTCTGCTAGGGAAGTGTGGAGAGAAAATGTGGGGTTGGAGGCCCCACACAGAGTTCCAGCCAGGACACTGACTAGTGGAACTATGAGAAGAGGCCATCTTCCTCCAGACTCCAGAACGGTAGACTGGCAGCGTGCAGCCTGCACCTGGAAAACCCACCAGGACTCAACGCCAGCCCATGAGAGCAGTCTCAGAGGTTGCACCCTGCAGAGCCACAGGGGCAGAGCTGCCCAAAGCCTTGGCAGCCCACTCCTCACACCAGCATGCCCTGGGTGTGGGACATGGAGTCAAAGGAGATTATTTTAGAGTTTTAAGATTTAATGACTGCCCTGCTGGGTTTCAAACGTGTGAAACCTGTAGCTCCTTTCTTTTGGCCAGTTTCTCCCTTTTGGACAGGAAGTCTTACCCAATATCCCCACTGCATCTTGGAAGTAACTAAGTTTTTTTTATTTTACAGGCTCATTGGTAGGAGGGATTTTCCTTGTCTCAGATGAGACTTTGGACTTTTGAGCTAATGCTGGAATGAGTTAAGACTTTGAGGAACTGCTGGGAAGGCATGATTATATTTTGCAATGTAAGAAGCACATGAGATTTGGGAGGAACCATGGGCAGAACAATATAGTTTGGATATTTGTCCCCACCCAAATCTCATGTGGAATTGTAATCCCCAACGCTAGAGGTAAGGCCTAGGAAGTGTCTGCATCATGGGGGCAGGTCCCTAATGGCTTGGTGCTGTGTTTGTGATGGTGAGTGCTTACGAGATCTCGTCATTTACAAGGGTGTGGCAGCCCCGCCTCCACAACTCTCTCTCTTGCTCCTACTTTCACCATGTAACACCTGCTACCCCTTTGCCTTCCACCATGATTGGAAGCTTCCTGAGGCTCCCCTAAAGCAGATGCCTCTAGGCTCATTGCACAGGCTGCAGAACCATGAGCCAATTAAACCTAATTTTTTAAAAATATAAATTACCCATTCTCAGGTATTTCTTTCTTCTTCTTTTTTTTTAAATTTAATTTAATTTAATTTTTTATTTTTTGAGACAGAATCTCACTCTGTCACCCAGGCTAGAATGCAATGGCACAATCTTGGGTAACTGCAACCTTCACCTCCTGAGTTCAAGCGATTCTCCTGCCTCAGCTTCCTAAGTAGCTGGGATTACAGGTGCACACCACCACAACCAGCCAATGTTTGTATTTTTAGTAGAGACAGAGTTTCACCATGCTGGCTAGGCTGATCTTGAACTCCTGACCTCATGATCCACCCACCTCAGCCTCCCAAAGTGCTAAGATTACAGGCATGAGCCACGTTACCCAGCCAGGTATTTCTTTACAGGAATGCAAGAACAGCCGAATACACCAGCTCTGCTATGTAGGACGCTATGTGACTCTAAATCTCTTGATCTCAGTGAGCCACAGATGCCTCATTTTTCAACTTGTGATAATAGATCTACTTTACATTTGTGTATTAAATTAGCAAATGTAGATAAAGGTCTGTGTTCACGCTCTGAGTACAATACATGGTAGTTATCACAAAGAATAATATCTATGAGTACACCCAGCCTTTCTCAAAAAGATAAAGCTATGTTATCAACTATTAAGAAGGGTCTCGGCCAGGCGCGGTGGCTCACGCCTATAATCCCAGCACTTTGGGAGGCCGAGGCGGGCAGATCATGAGGTCAAGAGATCGAGACCATTTTTGCCAACCTGGTGAAACCCCATCTCTACTAAAAATACAAAACTTAGCTGTGCTTGGTGGCACGCACCTGTAATCCCAGCTACTAAGGAGGTTGAGTCAGGTGAATCACTGGAACCCAGGAGGCAGAGGTTGCAGTGAGCTGTGATCATACCATTGCACTCTAGCTTGTCGACAGAGCAAGACACTGCCTCAAAAAAAAAAAAAGTGGGGGGAGGTCTCAGATTTCCTGAGTTATCCTACCTCATAGTTAGGATTGCCTGTCTATCCATTTTAAGAATAATCTTGGCTGGGTGTAGTGGTTTATGTCTGTAATCCCAGCAGTTTGGGAGGCTGAGGTGGGAGGATCACTTGAACTCTGTAGTTCAAGACCAGCCTGGGCAATATAGCAAGACCTCATCTCTTGCTAAAATAATTTTTTTAAAAATTAGCCAGGCATGGTGGCACATACCTGTAGTCCCAGCTACTCGGGAGGCTAAGGTGGGAGGATCACTTGAGCCTGGGAGATCAAGGCTGATCACACCGCTGCACTCTAGCCTGGGTGCCAGAACGAAATCCTGTTTCCAAAAAAAGAAAAAATAATCTTGCTGTCTGGGGAATACTATAGTAGGCAGTGTAATGTTAAGCAAATACCCTTGATGGTCACAGACTTTCATTATTTCATTATTTATTTTTGAGGAAGGATCTCGGTCTGTCACCCAGGCTGGACTGCAGTGGTGTGATCATAGCTCACTGCAGCCCTAAACTTATGGGTTCAAGTGATCCTTTCACCTCAACCTCCTGAGTAGTTGGGATTACAGGCACACACCAGCATGTCCAGTCATTTAAAAATTTTTTTGTAGAGACAGGGTCTCACTATCTTCCCCAGGCTGATCTCAAACTCCTAGCTCCAAGCAATCCTTCTTCCTTGGCCTCTCAAAGTGCTAGGATTACCAGATGTGAATCACCACACCTGGCTGAGAGTCACAGGCTTCAGAAGGTCATCTGTTGACATACTGAAATGTCTCCCATAAATGGCACCACAAGGCCTTCCTGCTAAGCAACCCAACCTCTCCTCTGCCCAGTCCCAAAGCTCTCAGCCATCATCCAGACTTGCTTTGGTTGCCCCATAAGTTCTTCCCAATGAGCTATTTCTGGTGAGGAAGAACATCTACTCTCATCTTCTCTATCTCTGAAGACATCATGGTGGGAACTGCTCTACCGTAGAAATAACTGCAGTTCCAATTTGGGCCAGTTTACAGCTTGGCTTTGAATGTTTTCAAAACCTCAGCTTAGACAAGAGGAAAAAATTCTGTCTCCAAGCCTCGTCCACTTCAACTTCCTTGAAGACTCTGATGAAGAGTGACAACAGGGTTAGGGATGACCATCTTTTTGGTCTGACTTTAGCTGGTGAAACTCACTGTATACAGAAATGCAGGAGCGCCAGTGGAAAGGGTCTTTGCATTGGCCCTGACTGTGCACAGGCGGGCTTTGAGCATTCCATCTTCTTGATGTGAAGAAACAGCAGCAGAAGTTCTATCAGGTCAAGGGGCTGTTTCCATTTTTAAATGTTTGAGGTTTTGTTTTTTTTTTTTTGAGTTGGGTCAAGAAGATAGTTTTAAATCGTTACTCATGAATAGCAGCAGTTGCTGTTTGGACTGTAGACCGCTTCCCCTCAGCCTGACTAGGGTATCAGCTGCAGACAGAGTGGGCATTCTCCGTGCACACGGGCAGCGCCCACCCCAGGCACCTGTGCAGTCCTTCAACTTTTCTACCTCGGGTTTTATTGGAAGCTTTGGTTGTTCACTGAGTCCATACACAGAGCAGCACTAAGTACACAGCAGTGTCAACACTCCCAATCGCTGGAGGAAGAAGAAACCAGTGGGGGAAGGCCCCAGCCTCTGGCCCTTCAGAGGCACAATTCTGAGATGTATTCTACACAACTCTGCAGAAGGTCTCCAACAGCAGTGAGCCTGGCTGCCCGCAACAGTGATCAGTGAATCACATCCTTGCCTATTTCTCTTCTTACTCTCCCCACTCCTGCGCTACTTCCTAGGGTCCCCTTTCAAACAGCTGTCTATACCCAAGACCCAGATCTTTTCCTCAGATTTTGTATTTGGGAGAACCTAAACTAAGACACACATCAATGGGCATGTTAGGAAGTGGGTTTTTTTTCTTTTTTTCCTCTCTCTCTTTTTTTTTTTTTTTTTTGAGACAGTCTCGTTCTGTCGCCCAGGCTGGAGTGCAATGGCGCAATCTCACTCAGCTCACTACCAACTCCGACTCCCTGGTCCAAGCAATTCTCTTGCCTCAACCTCCTGCGTAGCTGGGATTACAGGCGACTGCCACAACGCTCGGCTATTTTTTTTTTAATTTTTAGTAGAGGTGGGTTTCACCATGTTGGTCAGGCTGGTCTCAAACTCCTGACCTCAGGTGATCCATCTGCCTCGGCCTCCCAAAGTGCTGGGATTATAGGTGTGAGCCACCACGCCTGGTCTTCTCTCTCTTTTTTAACCATGGGAGACTCATAAGTCTTTGTTTCTGAATAAAAAAAGGAAGTGTTTGGGGTTTTTTTTAACATTCAGAAATAAAGTTGCTCCTGGAAAAGGGAACATATCACTATGAAGAAGAGCTGTCCTTCATGCTGAAGAAGTGGGAGTTCAGTTCTGACTACTGGTAAGAAAGGTAAGCCTGCAGGCTGACTGTTCATCTAGGCCGGGACCTGGGCTGGGGAGGAGCAGCCTGGCTGATTGTGGTGTGGAGGTATTTCTTCTTCCCAGTCCTAGTGCTGGGGGCTGGAGGTGGAATGCGTGTTGGGAAAAGGCTATGGGTTGAGACTGAGACCAATGTTCCAAACAGATCATAGAGACCTGGGAAACCTGAACCAAGGCTACAGAGTAAGAGAACAAAGCAGGCAAGACAGACTTAGGAAGCGGGAGGTGGTCTGGATTAATTTCAGGGACCCAGGGTGAAGGCTAAGGTAAGGCCTCCTCCCCTTTACTGACAAGTGTGCGAGGGTCCTGCCATGAAGCGATGCCCTGAATAATCCCAGTAGATCTAATAACAACACTTCCCCCAACTGTGGATCTATTTGTATGAGATGGGGGGAAAGAAGGAAATGAAGAGGAGATGGGGAGACAGGGGAAACAAGCATTTGCACCCAGTAAGAACACCTGCATTCCAAGGGCATAATTTCAACCCGGGGAAAGGAAGAATAAAACAAAAGATCGCCATGACCAAAGGGGATTTCCAAGAACAATCAACAATAACTGAGAGATCAGTCACCTGCCTTCCTTCCCGCTGATTTTATGAAGCTGTTTTAAACTGTTTCGCTTAGATTTGTGGGTCTACAGAGAAGTTGAAGTTACAGTGTTTCTGGGGAAGTAATATTTTTCCAGATGCTACAGCCACAGATCAATTATTATAATAAACTTTATTTTATGGAGCAGTTTAGGTTCACAGTAAAATCGAGTGGAAATCGTAGAAGCATTCCAAGTATAGAGGCTTAGGGTGTAGTGCCATATCCCTGTCCCCAAACACAGACGGCCTCCACCCCATCAACATCCTGCAGTACACTGGTGCATTTGCTACAATCCTTGCACCTACACTGACACATCACTATTACCTCAAGTCCACAGTTTGCCTGAGGGGTCATTCCTGGGGCTGTATGTTCTATGGGTTTTGACAAATGTCTAATGTTACGTATCCACAATTACAGTGTCATACAGAATAGCTTCGTCACTTTAAAAAATCCTCTGTGCTCCTGCAGAGCAATTTTAATTCCACAAGAAAACTGAGTGGTCAGCTACAAGTACAATTGTCAAAACTGGATGGTAAATACTTTGTACAATATATCAGACTCTCCTGGAATTGACAGCAGATTGGAACCCACCAGTAAATCTGTAGAATAAGAATCCTGACTGGGACTGGGCATGGTGGCTCACGCCTGTCATTCCAACATTTTGGAAGGCTGAGGTGAGAGGACTGCTTGAGCCCAGGAGTTCAACACCAGCCTGGGCAACATACAGAGACCGCATCTCTACAAAAAGTACAAAAATTAGCCACATGTGGTATCACATGTCTATAGTTTCAGCTACTTGCGAGGCCGAGGAAAGAGGATCACTTGAGCCTGGGAGCTGGAGGTTTCAGTGAGCTATGATCATACCCTTGTACTCCAGCCTGGGTAACAGAGTAAGACCCTGTCTCAACATAAAAATAATTTTTAAAAAGAATCTTGACTGTACTTCAAGTGGTCATATTATCCAAAAGTGGACAACCTCTACCCCACTCCCAATCAAACCAAGTCAAAAAAGCCCACCAAAGACCCCAAGATTCTCCCAAACTGTAGGTCTTTATCTGTAACACTGTGATTCCTACTGTCTAACACTAGTAGCTTCAGTTCAATAATTATAATAATAAGATCAGGCCAGGCGTAGTGGCTCCTGCCTGTAATCCCAGCACTTTGGGAGGCCAAGGTGGGTGGATTACCTGAGGTCAGGAGTTCAAGGCCAGACTGGCCAACATGGTGAAACCACGTCTTGCAAAAATACAAAAATTAGCCAAGCATGATGGTGGGTGCCTGTAATCCCACCTACTCGGAAGGCTGAGGTGGGAGAATCGCTTGAACCTGGGAGGTGGAGGTTGTAGTGAGCCGAGATCACACCACTGTACTTCAGCCTGGGTGACAGAGAAAGACTCCAACTCGAAAAAATAAAAATAATCAAATCAATGACTGTAGACTATCACAGCTGTCTTTTTGCAAGGACAGGATGCAGTTTCCTGATAAAGGACATAACCTTTAATCTTAGTTAAAATCATTTCTTCATAATTCTGAGTCTCAAAATGTGTTTCTTCGATGTTAATTTCCAGCACCTGCTTTATGAGCAGTCCATAGCAATTTAACTGCCAAGACCTAAAAACGAAATTCACCAAGTACATTAAAAAATTCTCAGGATCATTTGAAAAATTAGTTTTTTTGTGTGACACAGTTCTCACTCTACCACTCTATCATCCAGGCTGGAGTGCAGTGACACGATCACGGCTCACCACAGCCTCAGCCTTCCAGGCTCAGGTAATCCTTCTGCCTCAGCCTCCCAATTAGCTGAGACTACAGTCATGTCCCATCACACCCAGCTAATTTTTAAAAAATGTCTTATAGAGATGAAGTTTCACCATGTTGCCAGGCTGGTCTGGAACTGGTGGGCTCAAGTGATCCACCTGCCTCCCAAAGTGCTTCGATTACAGGCATGAGCCACCATGCCCAGCCATGAAAAATTAATTCTTAAAAAAGGTGAGGATCAGCATTGAGTGTGCATTTACAGAACAGAATTCAACAGATATCTTTTATTCTTTCTTTTTTTTGAGAGAGTCACCCTCACGCCCAGGCTGGAGTGCAGTGGCGCAATCTCGGCTCACTACAACCTCCGAGTTTAAGCAATTCTCCTACCTCAGCCTCTCAAGTAGCTGGGACTACAGGCACACACCACCACGCTCGGCTAATTTTTGTAAATTTTGGTAGAGACAGGGTTTTACCACATTGGCCATGCGGGTCTTGGAACTTCTGGCCTCAAGTGATCCTCCTGCTTTGGCTCCCAAAGTGCTGGGATTACAGGCGTGAGCCACCACGCTAGGCTAACATACACCCTTTTTGTTTTTTCTTTCAATTAGCACATGACCTTGCGTGAAAACTATTCTCCCTTTAAACAATCTTGAAGTTCTTAGATTATCATCAGTAAGTCAGGATGCCTCTAGGTCTGCACTCGCCAATACAGTAGCCACAGGTGGTTACTGAGTCCCTTTTTTTTTCCTTTGGAGAAGGAATGCACACAGGCTGGAACGCAATGGCATGATCTCAGCTCACTGCAACCTCCACTTCTGGATTCAAGTGATTCTCCCGCCTCAGCCTGCCGAATAGCTGGGATTACAGGTGTCCACCCCCATGCCCAGCTAATTTTGATATTTTAGTAGAGACCAGGTTTCACCATGTTGCCCAGATTGGTCTCCAGTTCCTGAGCTCAGGCAATCAATCCGCCTGCCTCGGCCTCTCAAAGTTCTAGGACGACAGGCGTGAACCATCGTGCCCGGCCTACTGGGCACTTGAAATGTGGCTAGTTTGTATTGAGATGTGCTGTAAGATAGAGATCAGATTTGGGGATTTAGCATGAAAAAGAATGTAAAATATTTCCGTAATTTTTTATATTGGTTACATGCTGAAATAATAATACTTTGAACATACTAAGTTCAAGAAAAAAATGTTTTAAAAATCAATTTCAGGCTTGGCGTGGTGGCTTATTAGCACTTTGAGAGGCTGAGGCTGGTGGGTCACTTGAGCCCAGGAGTTCCTGACCAACCTGGGCAACACGGCAAGTCACTGTCTCTACAAAACATACCAAAAAAAATTAGCTGGTGGCACGTGCCAGTAGTTCCAGCTACTCAGGAGCAAAGATGGGTGGAGGCTTGAGCCCAGGTAGTCACAAGTGATCACACCACTGCACTCCAGCCTGGGTGACAGAGCAAGACCCTGTCTAAAAAAAAAAAATGAATTTCACCTGTTTCCTATGTTTTTAATGTACCTACTAGAAAATTTTAAAGTATTGGCTGGGTGCAGCAGCCCATACCTGTAATACTAACATTTTGGGAGTCTGAGGCAGAAGGATCACTTGAGGCCAAGAGTTCAAGACCAGCCCAGGCAATATAATGAGATCCCCCCCACCCACCGCCTGCCACCACCATCTCTACCAAAAACTTTACAAATCTTTTTTTTTTTTAACAGAGTCTCGCTTTGTCATCCAGGTTGGAGTCCAGTGGCGCAGTCTTGGCTCACTGCAACCTCTGTCTCCCCTGTTCAAGTGATCCTCCTGCCCCAGCCTCCCAGTTAGCTGGAATTACAGGCACGAGCTACCACACCTGGCTAATTTCTGCATTTTTAGTAGAGAAGGGGTTTCACCAGATTGGCCAGGCTGGTCTCGAACTCCTGACCTCAAGTGATTGAGCCCACCTGGGCTCAAGCCTCCACCCACCTGTGCTCCTGAGCCTCAGCCTCCCAAAGTGCTGGGATTACAGGCATGAGCCACACACCCAGCCTATATATTTTTTTTAATTAAAAAAAATTTGTTTTGGCTGAGCGCAGTGGCCATCTCTAATACGAGCACTTTGGGAGGCCCAGCTGGAAGAATCACTTGAGCTCAAGAGTTTGAGACCAGCCTGGGCAACATAATGAGATCTTACCTCTACAAAAACATTTAAAAAGTAGCTGGGTGGGGTGGCTTACGCCTGTAGTCCCAGCTACTCAGGAGGCTAAGGGGGGAGGATCACTTGATCCTGGGAGGTCAACACTGCAGTGAGCCATGATGGTACAAACTGCACTTCAGCCTGGGCAACAGAGCAAGACCCTGTCTCTAAAAAATAAAAATAAATAAATAATTTAGAGGCATGATGGCATACACCTGTAGTCCCTGTTACTTAGGAGGCTAAGGTGGGAAGATCCCTTGAGCCCAGGACTTTAAGGTTATGGTGAGCTATGATCACACCACAGCACTCCAGACTGGACAATCGAGCGAGACCCCATCACTGGAAAAAGAAAAGCGTATCTGTGGCTCCCATTGTATTTCTGTTGGACAGAGCTGCTGATATTTATCTATGTAGTAAGTACTCTGGAAAAGTTTGTTGGAAGAAACATCAGGGGGCCTGTCTTTTTTTGTTTGTTTTGAGACAGAGTTTCATTCTGTCACCCAGGCTGGAGTGCAGTGGCGTGATCTCAGCTCACTGCAACCTCCACTTCCCGGGTTCAAGCGATTCCCCTGCCTCAACCTCCTGAGTAGCTGGCATTACAGGCACCCACCAAAAAGTCCAGCTAATTTTTGTATTTTAATAGAGACAGGGGGTCTCGCCATGTTGGCCAGGCTGGCCTCGAACTCTTGACCTCAGGTGATTCACCTGCCTCAGCCTCCCAAAGTGCTGTGATTATAGGCGTGGACCACCACACTCTGCTGGGCCTGTCTTGGGGTTCCCTTACAAAGCAAGCACAGCTTTTTCTTAGTGTGCGTATTTGAGGTTTATCTGCAGGAGCTGCTAGAGGGAACTTATAGGGGAAGGTGCTAAAATCCTTTCAAGAAACCTTTGAAATTGCCAGTCCCAGTGTTCTTCAGTATTCCACCGTAACTGGAAGTTGTTTTCTTACATTTCCTTCCATTGGTAGCAGTGCACAATTCACAGTGTTTCTCTTTCAATCTTTTTTATTTATTCACTTTTTTGAAACAGAGTCTTGCTCAGTCACCCAGGTTGGAGTACAGTGGCGCAATCTTGGCTCACTGCAACCTCTGCCTCCTGGGTTCAAGCAATTCTCTTGCCACAGCCTCCTGAGTCGCTGGGATTACAGGCATGTGCCACCATGCCGGGCTAATTTTTGTGTTTTTAGTAGAGACTGGGTTTCATCTTGTTGGCCAGGCTGGTCTCGAACTCCTGACCTCAAGTGATCCACCCACCTTGGCCTCCCAAAGTGCTGGGATTACAGGTGTGAGCCACCGCACACAGCCTCAGTATCTCTTTTAAACAGATTTATTATATAATGTATATATCATAAAATCCAGTTTGGTGAGTTTTGCTAAATTTATTGTCATGCAACCACCACCACATTTCAGTTTAAGACAATTTTATTACCCTAAAAACTTCCCTTGTGCCACTTGTATACTATCCCTGTTCTCAGCAGCCACTAGGTAACCCCTGATCTGCTTTCTATGTCTATAGTTTTGCCTTTTCTGGAAACTTTGTATAAATGAGATCATACAATATGTGGGCTTTTGTGGCTTCTTTCACTTTAGCATATTGTTTTTGAGGTTCATTCTTATGCATTGCGCTTTTCTTGGCAGTCCCATTTTTCAGCCTACTTTTAGAGAAAGCAAAAATGAGTGGTAGAAAAGTTTGGGAAATTCCTCAGTAACTTGGTCTGAGCCTAGAAAGGTTGCCAAGTTTAATGAAAAACACACTGAAAATTCCATGTCACACTGGGATTGATTATAAGGATAATGCTCATCTCTCTTTCCAGCTTGTTTTTAAAAGAAAATTGACTGTGTTGGCAAAAGTATTCATTTCCTCATTTTACCTTCCTGTTCTTGTCTATAAACTTACATAATTTATACATTATGTACTCACAGTGTAGATACAAATGTGGCATTCTGTATTTCATTTTTTTTAACCATAAAATGTTTAAAAAATAGTGATCATAAATTAGCTGACCAGCATGCACACTTTTACCTGGAAACTGAGCAGATGTAACTGCCTTTTATGGAATTTAATACCAAGACAGTCATTCGTGTATTTAACGAAGTGCATTCATGTATTTAAAGTCATTCATGTATTTAACATATGACTCTACTTTATACTGAACTCTAACCAGATGAATCGAACATCCCATGGTCCTAAGATTTTGTATTACAAGTCATGTTATTTGTTTAAATAACATAAGAAAAGAAAAGAAACACTCCAGGAAGTCCATTTTCCTTGCTAATGAGCCAATACTAAAATAATGAGTATCTTCGGACTACCTTCCTCAAGTAACTGAGGAATTTACCCATTAATAATATGTGGATTTTGAAGAGTAGGTGGCTAGAGTTTCTCATAATCACACCCTTAAAGATTAAACCGCACATAAATTACTACAGGAATCACCCGGTGAAAAATCAGACTGTGATTAGTAGGGATGGGGAGGAAGAAGAAGTTGAAAAACCCAGGCTGGGGTTAAACCTCTTTCAGTTACATTTTTAATCAAATTAAGTCAAAACTAAGTTTCAGGTCTCTTGCTTATTACTGACAGCTGTGTTTAGCTCAGCCACACTCCCACTGAAGCATACTGTGTCAGTGCGCTGTCAGCTGTGGCTTTGGAAGACAATTGCTGTCCCCGTTGGCTTTTTCCCTCGAATGCCTATGTCCAGATTCAAGGACACAGCCCTGAGCCTGTGAGAAGTATTTGAGACCTGCCTGCTTGATTTGGGAGTTACCACATGTAGAGAAAGGAAGGAAGATGGTCTACAGTATCTTCAAACGCTTGAAGGCTTTGAGCAATGAACCTCCTTGGTGGTTGAGTGAAGGATTCTATAATGAGTGAATGCTTTCCCAAAATAGTATTTTTACTTTTTTTTTTTTTTTTTTTTTGAGACAGAGTCTCGCTCCGTTGCCCAGGCTGGAGTGCAGTGGCGCAATCTCAGCTCTGTGCAATCTCCACCTCCCGAGTTCAAGTGATTCTCCTGCCTCAGCCACCCGAGTAGCTGGGATTACAGGTGCCCGCCACCAGGTCCAGCTAATTTTTGTACTTTTAGTAGAGATGAGTTTTCATCATGTTGGCCAGGATGGTCTTAATCTCTTGACCTTGTGATCTGCCAGCCTTGGCCTCCCAAAGTGCTGGGATTACAGGCGTGAGCCACTGCGCCTAGCATTTTTTGTTGTTGTTGTTGAGATAACTTCTTGGCTCTCTCACCCAGGCTGGAGTGCAGTGGTACAAACACAGCTAAGTGCAGCCTCGACCTCCCAGGCTCAAACAATCCTCCCACCACAGACTCCTGAGTAGCTGGGATCACAGGCATGCACCACCACAACCAGTTAATTTTTTCATTATTATTATTTTTAGTAGAGACAAGGTCTGGCTGTGTTGCCCAGGCTGGTCTCAAACTCCTGGGCTCAGGCAGCCCTGCGCTGGCCCCTTAAAGTGTCAGAATTACAGGCATGAACCACTGGCCCAGCCAGAATAGTATTTTTAAGTGCATAAAAGAAAATGCATAGGATTACAAAGGAAACCAATTATACTGAAATGCACTTATCGAAATGTCCCCCCAGACTGTGACGCAGCAATAGAGTGATCCTTTGGTATACACAGGAAACTGGTTCCAGGACCCCTGAGTATACCAAAATGCCTAAATCTGTGCATAATCAAGCTCTGCAGTCAGACCTGTGGAACGTGCGGATACAAACAGGCCTCCATTTACAGGGGTTTGCATCTCGTCAACACCATGTTTTCCATCCACAATGGGTTGTAAAAACTCCACATGTAAGTAGACCTATGAAATTTAAAGATGTTATCCAAAGATCCAGCTGTACATACATCCATTCTATGGGAGCGATTACATGTTAGAATGGGCTCCATGGAAGTGTCAATTCTCTGTCATTAGTTACTGACAGGAATGGGCTGAGTTGACCAAATGACTGGATGCTTTCAAGACAGACATCCCTGGCTAGCTCCAGAAACCTGAACTACGAGGCACCCTCCACCTTCATAAACTTTCTGGGGTGTGTGTGTGTGTGTGTGTGTGTGTGTGGTTTTTTTTTTCCCGAGACAGATCTTGCTCTGTCGCCCAGGCTGGAGTGCAGTGGTACCATCTCAGCTCACTGCAACCTCTGCCTCCCAGACTCAAGTGATTCTCCTGCCTCAGCCTCCCAAGTAACTGGGATAACAGGCACCTGCCAAAATGCACGGCTAATTTTTGTATTTTTAGTAGAGACAGGGTTTTGCCATGTTGGCCAGGCTGACTCAAACTCCCAGCCTCAAGTGATCTGCCCGCCTCGACCTCCCAATCTGCTGGGATTACAGGCGTGAGCCACTGCACCCGACCTCACCTTCATTAACTTTCTAAATCAGCTTTGTGTTTCTCACCAGTTCTAAATCTTTCTGTGCCCGCCAGCCACTGTCCCTGATAGGAAGGGTAGGGTGTCCAAGATGATAGTCAAAGCCCATGTGACCTGAACCCAATAATTAACCTTTCTGTTATGCCGAATTCCTATCCACTCCAATGAGGATAGCCCCAAGTTCGAGAGATGGAAGAAGAGACCCGGAGCCAGTGAATGAGACATGGGGTTTTACTGGGGCCTTCCACACAAGGGAAGAGGGTCCAGTGGCGGCGGGCTGGATGGGAGAACCATCAATCACTTACAGAAAGTACATGGTTTATGTATCATTTTCACTTAGCACCCTCCCTCAACGACCTCCACCTGGCAGCCTTCACGAATTCCCAAAACAAAGGGCCTTGATCCCTGTATGTCCCAGATCCGTGGGATAGACCAGGGCTCAGATGTTCCTTAGAGATAAGGAATGAATCTCTGGGTTGGCCATCCCTGGATTCGGTGGCTCAGAACTCTACACTGCATCTGCCATACAGGGTCATTCTCAGGCTTTGCTGACATTATTGCCATCAGCTGAGTTTACCATGCACTTACTAACCTCTGAGCAGTGCTTCCCATGTTCCCTGTATTGTAGTCACAGCAAAAGTCCTGCTTCTCTGCTTGTCCCATGCACTTTGCATTTCAGGGGCTCACTTCCCCTTCTGCCTGCAGTGAGTGAGGCCTCCATGGCAGAGCCCTTCCCCTCAGCTGAAATGGTTTTCCAAGCTCCCTGACAGTCCCTATCCCAGACAGAATTAATCACTCCTCTTCTGAGCCCCCATAACTCTTCCCACGTGCCTCTACTCTAGCTCTAGCGTACACATTCTAGTATAGTTGTTGTGAACATATATTAGGGCCTACGACACGAGCAAGTTTATTCATCTTTTTTTTTTTTTTGACGGAGTCCCGCGCTGTTGCCCAGGCTGGAGTGCATGGTGTGACCTCAGCTCACTGCAACCTCTGCCTCCCAGGTTCAAGTGATTCTCCTGCCTCAGGCTCCCAAGTAGCTGGGATTACAGTGCTTGCCACCATGCCCGGCTAATTTTTTGTATCTTTAGTATAGACGGGGTTTCACCATGTTGGCCAGGCTGGTCTCAAACTCCTGACCTCGTGATCCACCCGCCTCAGCTTCCTAAAGTGCTGAGATTACAGGAGTGAGCCCCCAAGCCTGGCCTATTTTACTCATATTAAACAGGATAGGGCAGAATACCTAGCCCAGGACTTGGCCAGGCACGGTGGCTCACCCCTGTAATCCCAACAGTGGGAGGCAAAGGTAGGCAGATCACTTGAGCTCAGGCGTTTGAGATCAGCCTGGGCAATGTGGTGAAACCCCATCTCTACCAAAAATACAAAAATTACCCGGGTGTGATGGCAGGTGTCGGTGGTCCCAGCTACTCGGGAGGCTGAGGTGGGAGGACTGCTTGAGCCTGGGAGGTGAAGGTTGCAGTGAGCTGAGATTGCACCACTGCACTCCAACCTAGACAACAGAGCAAGATTCTAAAAAAAAAGAATACTGAGCCCTTGATCGGGGTGGGGGGTGAATAGTTCATTTCACACAAGTGTGAGATGAGCTTCAGGGAGTGTCTCAATAATGACCACAGGTCTTTGGGAGTCTGGTAACAATCTTCACCAAAATGGAAGACTTGTGTTTATTTTTAAATGTCATGTATAACTGGCTGTCTCTTTCATATGCATTAATGTTATTGAAATAATGTTATTGGCTTTGCCCAAATTTTTAAGTAAAATGGACATGACTTAACAATCTGTCTTCTTTCTTCTGTGGCTTCTTATACCATCTGGCCTGCCAATAATCCTGTGGGTACAGATACCCAGGCTAAGATGCAGGGACCTAGGGGGCTCTTCTTCCTGACCCTGGAGATAAGGGCTTTTGGTTGGCTTTAACTACAAGCCCCAGGAGAATCCTCCTGATTGCTTGAGCCCAGGAGTTCCAGATCAGCCTGGGCAACATAGTGAGACTCTGTTTCTACAAAAATATAATTTTTAATATATATAATTTTTTTTAAATAGAGATGGAGTCTTACTATGTTGACCAGGCTGGTCTCAAACTCCAGGCCTCAAGCGATCCATCCATCTCGGCCTCTCAAAATGCTGGGATTACAGGCATGAGCCACCATGTCCAGCCTATAATTTTTTTCAAAAATTAGCCAGGCATAGTGGCACATGACTATAGTCCCAGCTACTAAGGAGGCTGAGGCGGGAGGATGGCTTGACGCCAGGAGGTAGAGGCTGCGGTACACTGCAATCCCAACACTGCACTCCAGCCTGGGCATCAGAGTGAGACCCCGTCTCAGACAAACAACAAAATTTTTTCAAAAAATCAACAAATGTAAAATTTGAAGGAAAAAAAGGAAGCCTCCTACCTCCTCCAGGCAGCTGCATACTAAATATGCAGCCTCAGGCAGGACTCTGCCTCCAGTAAGGAGTTCAGATGAACAAGGATTCCATTTTTTTCCCCTCAGACACACTTTATCATCACTTAAAGCCTATCTGTTTCCTAACCTTTCTCCAAATCCTTTTGGGGATGACTCATTCTGTGAAGTGAGCTTGTCTGGAGTTTTCCATCATGTCCCTTTGTGTTGATTATTTTCATAATTTTTTCATTGTTGAGACTTTATCTTCCCTGACATGCGACTTCCTTCTTGTCCTTACAGGACAGACCTCTCTCTTCTTTGCCCAAAGAGGGGCTGAGGAAGCGTCCATGCTCTTCCTTTCTGTTTGTTCATTTTGTCTTTTTTTTTTTTTTTTCCTTTTTGTGGAGAACAGGGTCTCACTGCAACCTCCACATCCTGGGTGTAAGCGGTCCTCCCACCTCAGCCTCCCGAGTAGCTGGGACTACAGGCATGTACCTCCATGTCCGGCCAATTTTTGTATTTTTTGTAGAGACAGGGTTTTGCCATGTTGCCCAGGCTGGTCTCAAGCTCCTGGGCTCAAGCAAACCTTCTGCCTCGGCCTCCCTAAATGTTGGGATTACAGGAATGAGCCACTGCACCCCGCCTTCTCTTCTGTTTGAGTTTGATCTACCTCTAAATTTAAGCTATGGTGCTGGGGAAAGAGCATGGATTTTTGAGTCAAGCAGCCTGCTTTCAGTCCTAGCTCCACTACTGACTAGATAATACTAGGCAAACCGTGTAACTTCTCCCAGTCTTAATATACTCATCGATGAAAATTGGAACAACCACTTCCCAGGCTGCTGTGAAAACGGAAGGAGTTGAGGTATGTAGAAGCATCTTAATTAGTATCTGACACAGAGAAAATAATCAATGTAAATTTTTGCTTCCTTCTAAGAGAAAGGAAGTTCTGTGGTCTACAAACTAAGGGTGGCATTGGTGCCCACTGAAGAGCCACTCATGAGGAAACGTGCAGATGGCCACTCCCCACTGGAGAGTATGCTCTTGACTTTTGCCTCAGTACCTCCAGCTCCTACCCATCATAGGATGTAGCACAAAGTGGGAATTCACCAATTGTCCATTGCATGAATAAATGGATACATGAGAGAGTGAAAACATTTCTCTAGACTAGTAAAGGATCTGAGATAAGTTATGTCAAAGGAATCAAATAGGAATATGTGAAACTTACTTCCATTAATCTATCTGATCCCCACACCTCTGACGCTGTATAATAACAGTTGGTCATGAAAGTCTGCCACACTGGGGGAGGGCGTCATGCACAAGAGCAGCATTGGCCTTAAGAAATTCAAGCATCCCATAATGCAAGAGCAGGTGGGCTGAGCAGATCACTTGCGTGTAGGAGTTCATTGTGAGGGCAATCAGGAGTTAGCAAGGAAGGCATGAGAGGGGTTGCCCTGTAATTACTATTGTTTCAGCATAAATGTTTTTTTCTGGCAAGTAATTGCTGTGTATCTGGGTTGCAGCGATAGGTTCTGACTGTGGAGATGTCTTTGAGGAATGACTTTGATGATTAAGCACGGCCTGGCATCACCAGGTGGTTTGCTGCGGTTCGCCGTCTCTGGCCTCAGCAGCAGCCTCCCAGCCAGACCCCTGCTTCCACAGTTGCTTCATCACAGTCCAGTCCGGTAGCAACGAAAATTGACACTGGATGTCTAAACAAAATGGGAACTTACTGGAAAGATATTGGAGACTCAGCATTCCAGAAGGAGAAACTGGCATGAGTAAGCCAAGGAAGTAAGGAAACACAGGGCAGAGTGGGTGAACCATGGGGGATCTAAAGGCATGCCAAGAACATTTGCAGGAACAGGAAACCCATCCCTGTGTTTCCCAGGCACGCTAGGTGGGCCCCTGCCTCCTCTCTTCCGTTCCTTTCAGAGTTGAGAAAGGGCAAACTTGTCTGAAGCAGCGTATCCATGGATTAAGGAAGTAGCACTGTTTCCTCTGCCAGCTCTGCTTGCTGAAAGATGAGGAGGTGACGATAACATCTTTGTCATCTACCTACAAAGGTCATGATCAAGTCTAGGCCTTGCCTGGAATACTGGGGGATAAGACTAGGTTAGACTTGACTTGGCAGTAAAGCAGGTGCCACAAACTCACACACTGCAGGGACCAGCGGGTCAGGGAACAGGTGCAGCCAGCTGGGTGAAAAACAATACGGCATGACGATGCCTGTGCTACAATGGAGAGCAGGCCTACAAAAGGTATCAACTCCTACGCATTTGTGATATAATCATGTGCTTTTACTTTTTACTTTTTTTTTTTTGAGACAAGTTCTCGCTCTGTCGCCCAGTCTTGAGTGCAGTGGCACAATCACAGCTCACTGCAGCCTCAGGCATGCCCCTGCCTCAGCCCCCTGAGAAGCTAGGACTACAGGCACACAGTACGACACCTGGCTAAATTATTTTATTTTTTTGTAGAGGTGAGGTCTCCCTATGTTACCTAGGCTGGTCTCAAATTCCTGGGCTCAAGTGATCCTCCCACTTAACCTCCCAAAATGTTGGGATTACAGGCATGAGCCACCATGCCTGGCCTGGTTTTACTTCTTTAATGTATTAACAGAATGGATTTATTGGTGAATTTCCTAATTTTGAATCAGCCTCTAGTAGTGTGCCATAGCTGGCTCTTACCAGGTGACAGCCAAGTATTAAATTTTCAGGAATTTTTTTAAGTCATTGATGTCATGCTGGTAGCTTAAAATTGGCTGTGATGGGAGTGTTTACACTATGGGAACTGACACATGCTATAAATTGGGGCTGTTTTCTTCCTTCTCAGAGAGCTAGTTGTGAGTCCAGCATGCAGCTTGTACTCCTGGAATAAACTGTGCTTGGTCTTGTTGTGTTATTTTTATCATTACTGTATTTTACATTAACATGTTACTGTAATTGTCAACTTTATTTCTTAAAGCCTTTCATAATTTTTGTATGGTCCAGTTTAAGTCTCTGGTTCTTAATTTCCCAGGGAGTATTGTAACATGCAGATGCCTATGCCATGTACCTGATGGATAATCAGAACCTCTGAAGCTGGAATCCAAATACTAGTACTTTTTAAAAACTCCATAGGTGATTCCAGTGTACAGCCAGGGTTGAGAACTAGTGGCCTAGGCCAGTGCTTGTCAAACATCAATGTGCACACAGATCATCTAGGGATCCTGTTAATATGCAGAGTCTAATTTAGTAGGTCTGGGGCGAGCCTGAGATTCTGCATTTCCAACAAGCTCCCAGTGATGCCACTGCTGCTGCTGGTCCATAGACCACAATTTGGGTAGCAAGGATTTCAATTAACACTGTAATTATCCATGCGTTAAAGGTTACATCAAATTCAGCTATTCAGCCATTTCATCCTGGTACTTTTTTCAGCATCCAATCTTATTACGCCTTTCCATCTCTTGTGTAGAACTTAGTCTATTTAAATTTTACACTTTTTCCTCTGTCAATTCTGGTATTATATGTTTTGTAAGAAATCTGTTTCTCTTCGTTTTCAAATATGCTGTCAGAGTGATATTCAATAACCTTTTACTATTCTTTTAAATTCTCTCATATCTGCAATTTTTTTTTTTTTGTTTTTAGACAGAGTCTTGTTCTGTCGCCAGGCGCCAGGCTGGAATGCAGTGGCGCGCTCTCGGCTCACTGCAACCTCCAACCCCTGGATTCAAGCAATTCTTCCGCCTCAGCCTCCGGAGTAGCTGGGACCACAGGCGTGGGCCACCACACCTGGCTAATGTTTGTATTTTTAGTAGAGACGGGGTTTCACCATGTTGGCCAGGACGGTCTCGATCTCTTGACCTCATGATCTGCCCGCCTCAGCCTCCCAAAGTGCTGGGATTACAGGCGTGAGCCACCGCACCGGGCACATCTGCAATTTTTAAGCGTTCAAATTCAAATTTTAAAAAATATTTGTCAGGTGCAGTGGCTCATACCTGTAATCCCAACACTTTGGGAGACTGAGGTGGGCAGATTGCCTGAGCCAAAGAGTTGGAGACCAGCCGGGACAACACGGCAAAACCTCGTCTCTACAAAAAAATACAAAAAATTAGCCGGGTGCAGTGACACCTGCTTGCCAGTAGTCCCAGTTACTTGGGAGGCTGAGATGGGAGGATTGCTTGAGCCCAGAAGGTCAAGTTGCAGTGAGCCAAGGTCACACCACTGCACTCTACCCTGACAGTGAGACCCTCTTAAACAAAGAGAAAGGAAATTGGTGGGGCGCAGTGGCTCATGCCTGTAATCTCACACTTTGCGAGGCCAAGGCGAGCAGATCACCTGAGGTTGGGAGTTTGAGATCAGCCTGACCAACATGGAGAAACCCGATCTCTACTAAAATTACAAAATTAGCAGAGCATGGTGGCGCATGCCTATAATCCCAGCTACTCATGAGGCTGAGGCAGGAGAATCACTTGAACCTGGGAGGCAGAGGTTGCAGTGAGCCAAGATCATGCTATTGAACTCCTGCCTGGGCAACAAGACCAAAACTCCGTCTAAAAAAAAAAGAAAGAAAGAAATTAAGTCAACCAAACCAAATATCTGTGGGCCGACTGTCCTTCAGGCTTCCAGTCTGAGGCCTTGCCAAAGACTCCTGTTTGCTAGGACTACCATGACAAAATACCACAGACTGAGTGGCTTAAATAACAGACATTTATTTTCTACTGGCTCAAGGTTCCAGCAGGGTTCAGTTTCTGGTAAGCACTCCCTTCCTGGCTTGCAGATGGCCACCTTCTCACTATTTCCTCACATGGCATTTCTTCTGAATGCACATGCAGGGAGAGAAAGATCTCGTGTTTCTTCCACTTTTTGTTTTTGTTTGAGACGGAGTCTCGCTCTGTTGCCCAGGCTGGAGTGCAATGGAGCAATCTCGGCTCACTGCAACCTCTGCCTCCCATGTTCAAGCTATTCTTCTGCCTCAGCCTCCTGAGTAGCTGGGATTACAGGTGCCCGCCACCACGCCCACCACCACACTCACCTAATTTTCATATTTAGTAGAGACACTGGTCCACCATATCAGCCAGGCTGGTCTCAAACTGCTGACCTCAAGTGATCTGCTCACCTTGGCCTCCCAAAATGCTGGGATTATAGGCTTGAGCCAACATGCCTGGCCTCTTCCACTTTTTATGAGGACACTACTCCTATCAGATCACGGCCCATCCTTGTGACTTCACCTCATTTAACCTTAATTACTTCTTTCAAAGCCTTATTTCCAGATACAGCCACACTGGGGGTTAGGGCTTCACCATGTGAATTTGGCTGGGGGTGTATTGGGGGGGTGACAAACATTCAGTCAATGACCTTCAATTACTCCAGTTATTTTACTTCCTGTTGTTGCTGACTCCAGAAGACTCTGTCAAAGTATGTTACTAAAGAGCTAATCCTGGAATAGTTTCAGAGCTGGACTATGCTTAACAACTATATGATTCAATCACAGTATTTTACACATGGAGAAACTGAGGCCCAGAGAGGCACATCATTCACCCATGCAGAGTGGAGAGGTTATGATTAGAACCAGGGTGTCCAGGCATCCAATCAGAGATAGAGGGTATGTCACCCCTTTTTACTACCACACCTCCTGCAATTCAATAATTCAAGCACCGTCACTAGATGTGAACGATGTGCAGGCATGGCGCTTACCTGGCACTCAAGGTCTTCTATATTCAGATCATTTTGTGATGTTCACAGCTTTTCTCCGTGACCCTGGGGGAAAATGATGCTATTAAGAAACCAACGATTAGGCCAGGCGAAGTAGCTCACACCTGTAATCCCAGCACTTTGGGAGGCCGAGGTGAGTGAATCACAAGGTCAGGAATTTAAGACCAGCCTGGCCAACATGGTGAAACCCCATCTCTACTGAAAAAACAAAAAATTAGCTGGGTGTAGTGGCGGGTGCCTGTAATCCCAGCTACTCAGGAGGCTGAGGCAGGAGAATTGCTTGAAATCTGGGAGGCGGAGGTTGCAGTGAGCCAAGATCATACTACTGTACTCCAGCCTGGGCGACAAAGTGAGACTCCGTCTAAAAAAAAAAAAAAACAATGATTGTGGGAAGCTTCTGGAACCCCCCCCAACTGGGCTGGAGGGACAAAAAAGAGAGAATAGAGCCCATGAGCATGAGCTTAGTCACAACAAATGCATCTGTAGCATTGCTGATACTGCCACTACTATGACGATCACTGCCTTTCCCATTGGGCAGGAAGCCAAGAGTTCACCTGTTTGTGCTATTGCAACAGCCACCAGAGCCACCCCTGCTGCCCTCACTCCAGCACCCTAGCATTGCAGGGCCCACAGCTGCCTACCATACTTACTGATAAACACCATAAACAGAAAAAAATGGCCTCTCCCTCCCACCTTCCAACGAACTTCACATAAGTGGCTTCCACTAGCAGAACCTACCTGGCAAGGAACCCAGCTGACCAGGAAGTTTGGGAAATGCAGTTTCCAGGCTTCTAGCCCTTGAGATCTAGAGGAGAATGTGAGCTGGGCATGATGACTCACGTCTGTAATCTCAGTACTTTGGGAGGCCAAGGTGAGAGGATCACCTTGAGCCTAGGAGTTTGAGACTAACCTGAGCAAAATAGTGAGACCCCATCTCCAAAAAAATAAAAGAAGAGAACGTGGAAAGGCAGGAAAAGCCATGAACAATCTCTGGGTATAGTTACTAGGAAGAAGTAAACAGGCAAGAAAGTGGTACCTGAAGGTGAAGTTTTAGAATTCAGACATGTCCCACCAAGAATAATCAGCAGTGCTGCGTGTATCACAGCTTCTGTCTGGAAGCGCCTTTTTTCTCTGGTTTTCTCAACAAAACTAGCTCAGAGGAGAATCTCCTCTCCTGCCTCAGAGGAACAGCTGAAAGAAGCTGAGTACCTCCTCTGGGAGGTACTCAAGCAGAGAAGCGGAGAAGCCCAGAGGCCCCGTTGCATACTCAGGCCAGGAGCTAGATTGGTCAGCTGGAGCTACCATAACAAAATGCCACGGTCTAGGTGCCTTTAACAACAGAAATTTGTTTTCTCACACTTCTGGAGGCTGGAAGTCCAAGATCAAGGCAAGTTTGGCTTCTCCTTAGGCCTCTCTCTTCGACTTGCATGATCTCCTTCCTGCTGTGTCCTTGTGTGCATGTGCATCCCTGGTGCATCTTCCTTTTTTATAAGAATGCCAGTCCTATAGGATTAAGACTCCACCCCTATGCGCTCATTTAATCTTAATTACCTCTTTAAAGGCCTCATCTCCAAACAGAGTCATGGGGGATGGGAGGTTAGGGCTTCAATTTAGAACAAGGGATACAATTTGGACCATAACAGGAACCAAGTTAATATCTGCAACTCTGACAATAAACAGACCTCACTTTATTTTTTTTGAGAGTCTCTCTCTGTTGCCCAGGCTGGAGTGCAGTGGCGCAATCTCAGTTCACTGCAACCTCCACTTCCTGTGTTCAAATGGTTCTTGTGCCTCAGCCTCCCAAGTAGCTGGGACTACAGGCATGCGCCACTACTCCCAGCTAATTTTTGTATTTCAGTAGAGACGGGGTTTCACCGTGTTGGCCAGGCCGATCTCCAACTCCTGACCTCAAGGGATCTGCCTGTCTCGGCCTCCCGAAGTGCTGGGATTTCAGGTGTGAGCCACTATGCCTAGCCCAGAGTCCTGACTTTTAAGCCCTGGTCAGGAATATGCTGAATCATCCCTGACTCCCACCTCTAGTTTTAGTTTACATTGGTTTGTTCTTCCATTTACTTATACCACAAATATTTATTGAGTTCCAATTATGTGCCGGGCATGTACTAGTACTGGGGACATGGGTGTTGACACTGGGCAGGTGACTACAGTGCAATAAGATAGAAGCATGCTCACAGTGCTGAGGGTCAGGCTGTTGTGGGGATGCACTGCAGGCAAAGATGCCAGACAAGGCTTTCTAGAGGACGTGGGATGGGAACCCAGGTCTGAAATGTGAGACAGAATTATCCGGTTGGGGAGGGTATTGGGCATCCGGAGAGGTCCCAATTTGCCTAGACTTCCACAGGAGAGGAAGGTAGGGTTTATGTAAAACTTTTCTTTTACTCCAGGCGTGGCCCACGGAGTATTAGAATCAGCTGGGAGCTTCTTAAATCGACTCACTGACTCTCAGAGTCCATCCCAGACTTACTGAATCAAAAGCTACTGTTTAACAGGCTCCCCAGGGCACAGGTGGACGTTAAAATTTGGGAAATGCTGATGCGGTGAAATCCTATTGCTTCACAGATGGACAAACCAAGGCCCAGAGAGAGCAAGGAATTCTTTTAAGATAATACAGATAACACAGCATTGACAGGAAAAAAAGAAAAGTCTTAAATCTAAATTGGGGTCGGGCACAGTGGCTCACGCCTGTAATCCCAGCACTTTGGGAGGCTGAGGTAGGCAGATCACGAGGTCAGGAGATTGAGACCATCCTGGCAAGCATGGTGAAACCCCATCTCTACTAAAAATACCAAAAATTAGCTGGATGTGGCGGCACGAGTCTATAGTCCCAGCTACTTGGGAGGCTGAGGCAGGAGAATTGCTTGAACCTGGGAGGTGGAGGTTGCAGAGAGCCAAGATTGCACCACTGTGCTCAATCCTGGGTGACAGAGCAAGACTCTGTCTCAAAAAAAAAAAAAATATCTAAATTCGACACCCCCCTCCAGTCTGACAGATTGACACATTTGCCAGTCCACCTACAGCCTGGCCAACAGGGTGAAAACCTGTCTGTACTAAAAATACAAAAAATTAGCCAGGCGTGGTGGCAGGTGTCTGTAGTCCCAGCTACTTGGAAGGCTGAGGTGGGAGAATAGCTTGAACCCAGGAGGCAGAGGTTGCAGTGAGCTGAGATCGTGCCATTGCACTCTAGTCTGGGCGACAGAACAAGACTCTCAAACAAAACAAAGCAAAAATACCCCAAAGCAGTGTCCAACATACAGTCATAGATAACTCATAGAGTACAAGATTGGCAATTGGCAGAAAAAAAAGACAAATAATAGAAACAGATCTGCAAAGAGTTCAAATATTGAATTATCTGATGTAGACTTTTAAATAGGCTGAATTTATTTTATTTCATTTTTATATACAGATTACAATTAACCTTGTGGCGCAAAGATAACTCATAGGCAGTGCACCCAGAGTCAGCCCGAATTTTTTTTTAAGGCAAACTCGATGTCTTCAATGAATTGGAAACTATGAAAAGCAGTGTAGTCTATTTTTAAAAGAAACAAATAGAACTTCCAGAAAAAATGTAATAACAAACATATATACATGTGTACATACATATATAAATGCCTTCCTACATGCTAACTTCAGCACATAGGTTTAACGACAAAAAATATGAAACTGAAGAGGGAAGTAGAGAACTGGGAGACAGGACTGGAGAACGTAATTCTGCTGCAGGATAGCGAGCCCCAAAACTGGGGCTTAGCCCTGAAGGTTGTCAGCCTCACCAGGAAAGAATTCAAGGACAAGCCTGTGGTGTTAAACAGCAATCTTACATGAATTGTACCTCTCCTGGCAGAGCAGGGGTAACTCCTAGGCAGTGAGCCCAGAGTCTGCAGTGTGCGGGCTGTTGGCAGCTCTATTTATAGCTACTTGTACCCACTTTCAATTACTTGCAAATTAAGGGGCAAGTTATTTAGAAAGAGCTAGGAAGTTAGTGCTCCTTTCCATGACAATGACCCAGAAAATTAGTCGTCATGGAAAGGGGCGTAACTTCCGGGTCGTTGCCATGATATTTATAAACTGTCACGGTGCTGGTGGGCGTGTCCTATGCTAATGAGCAACGAGGGCGGCTAGGGATTGCTTTTGTCGCCATCTGCTGGTTTCGGCCAGTTTCTTCACTTCATCCTGTGTGGACCATCTTCTTTCGGTCAGCAGGGCTGTGACCAGAAGACAAATCCTGCCGATCTCCTTCCTCATTTCCAAGAGACAAAAAGATAGGATGTACAGAGGAATAGAAAAAAGACTTCGAAAACATTTTAAACATCTGATGAACATTTCGTCAGAGACCCAGAAGGAGGAGTGAGAGAATGGGCAGTGACAACATTGAAGATGGAGTGGCTGGAAAGGGGACCTTCACGGCACCACCCATGAGTAAGGGGCTGCTGTAAAGAGACAGGGGTGGTCGCCATGCTCCTGCAGCCCAGTGGGTTCCTTCTTGGAATTAGAGAATCAAAATAAAAGTGCCGAGTTCCACCTCCAGTCTCATTCTTGGCTTCAATATTTTCCCTCCAGATGTCTTTTTGTGTCTTTTTCATCTATTTCCAGTAGGTCCTTATTCTATGAGAAAAAATTAAAAATCCGGTGTTTATTTTGGATTTCAAAGACACAGCAGGCATAGTCCCTAGACAAAAACATAACTCAGTGCTCAAGAAAGAGTTTTGCGTTTCCTGGCACTGTGGATGTTAGAGGCACCTGGGCCAGGGAGCAGATCTTTCTGGAGTCTGAGTGGCAGGTCTGCTGCCTGCAACTGTGTGGTTTGTGCACTGTACGAAGGTGCCTGCTAAGAGGACAGGGTCCTGAATTCCAGCCGTGGCTCTGCTTGACAAGCTGTGTGCCTCAGCTACGGCCTAACAGAAGGCTGCCTTCTACCAAACTATGAGGCCTACATTTGCTCAGAGCAGGCCCTTTTTCTATTTTTGCACAAAAGCACTCATTGAGTAATGGTGTTCCAACCCAACTGTCCACTGGAGAAGTGTCTAACAAGAGACAAATCCATTCTCAGGTACTTCACAAAGGCCAACCAAGGCTATGTAATGGTGTGTGTGTGTGGTATAGCATGGTTATAGGGTGGCCAACTGCGGGCCCACACTAAGGGGTTTCCTGCCATGTGTGGCTGCCATGCTAAAGTCAAGACAGTGTCAGCAAACCCAGATGGCGTTATCTTACTCTTGGAGCTCCCTGGAGTTTGGACAGCTTTTGACTGTCACTACACAAAGGGCTGAGTTCTTGGTGTTGCCCTTTCCCTTCCCCTGTTGCTCCCTTGCCTTGTGCTGACACTTACGTTTGTAGAGCACAGACCATGTCATAGCAGGAAGAATTCTCCCCATACAAAGTTTGCATCTAATGGAGATGTTCCCGTGTCAATGCCTCAGTCACCATGGCTGATTTGGAAAGTCACTTCTTTTCTCCCCACACTGACGTTCCCACAGGGGTCGGCTTATCTCCTACTTTTTTACTCTGTGCAGCATCCTGTTCTCTTTTTCTGACTCCTTCTGCATTACCTCAGAGCACCACGTCTCACTTTTTGGATTTCTGGATATAACCAGTTCATTTCCTAATCTGAACCCCCCAAGTTCTACCTCTTACCTTCTGGCTGTTGTACAGAAAAGTGCTAATATTTTACGGCCAGGTATGGTGGCTCATGCTTGTAATCCCAGCATCCCAGCACTTTGGGAGGCTGAGGCAGGAGGCTCACTTGAAATCAAGAATTCTTTTTTTTTTTTTGAGACAGAGTCTCTCATTCTGTCACCCAGGCTGGAGTACAGTGGCACAATCTCAGCTCACTACAACCTCTGCTTCCTGGTTCAGGCGATTCTCCTGCTTCAGCCTCCCAAGTAGCTGGGACTACAGGCATGTGCCACCATACCTGGCTAATTTTTGTATTTTTAGTAGAGATGGGGTTTCGGCATGTTGGTCTGGGAACTCCTGACCTCAGATGATCCGCCCGCCTCAGCCTCCTCAAGTGCTGGGATTATAGGCGTGAGCCATCATGCCCGGCAAAGCCATGAGTTCTTTTTCTTTTTCTTTTTCCTTTTTCTTCTTTTATTTTTTTCAGAAGTATGTGATGAAAGAAGCCAGAAGTTCAAGACCAGCCTGGGCAACATAATGAGACCCCATCTCTACAAAAAATAGTAAAAATTAGTTGATGTGTGCCTATAGTCCTAGCTACTCAGGAGACTGAGGTGGGACAATTTCTTGAGCCCAGGAGTCAAGGCTGCAGTGCGCTATGATTGTACCACTGAACTCCAGCCTGAATGCCAGAGCAAGACCCTGTCTCTCTAATAACAACAACAACAGAAAAACTGAATGAAAATATTTTAGGCCGGGCGCAGTGGCTCATGCCTGTAATCCCAACATTTTGGAAGGCCAAGGTGGACAGATTACTTGAGGTCAGGAGTTCAAGACCACCCTGGCCAATATGGTGAGACCCGCTCACCATACATCATAAAAATACAAAAATTACCTGGGCATGGTGATGAGTGCCTGTAATCCCAGCTACCTGGAAGGCTGAGGCAGAAGAACTGCTTGAACCTGGGAGGTGGAGGTTGCAGTGAGCTGAGATCACGCAACTGCACCCCAGCCTGGGCGACAGAATGAGACTCTGTCTCAGAAAAATAAAATAAAATATTTTATTTTATGGTACTAAATTTCTTGCCAGTGTATTTTTCTGTACATATTTTTATATAGCTCAGAACAGATTGTATACTTTCATATTTAGCTTTTTTTAACCTACCATTATAATGTGAACATTCTATTAAAATGCTGAAAACATTTTTTTTTCCTAGACACAGTGTTCATTGACTATATTCTGCTCCATCATATGGCTGTATCTTAGCTTGACCATTCCCCCACCAGTCATCTATACCGGGGTCAACAAACTTTTTCTTAAAGGTCCAGATAGCCAGGCGCGGTGGCTCACACCTGTAATCCTAGCACTTTGGGAGGCTGAGGCAGGAGGATCACTTGAGCCCAGGAGTTTGAGACCAGCCTGGGCAACATAACAAGTGCTATTTCTCTGAAAAAAAAAAAGGTCCAGAGAGTAAATATTTTAGGCTTTGTTGGCCATATAGTCTCTGCCCTTGTAGCATGAAAGGAGCCATAAGCCATAAACAATACATATACAGCGTGGCTGCATTTCATACAACTTTACCAAAATCACAGGAGGATTAGATGATTCTGTGGGTCATGTAACCAAGTCCAAAGCGTGTACCACTCACTGCATGATATCTAATAAGTTGAGAAACAAGGGATTGAGGCAAGGAAAGTGACTTTTATCCATAGAGCCAGCAACCAAGAAAACGGCAGAGTAGAGTCCTAAAGAACCATTTTAGGTCATTACAAATTTCAGGCTCCTTTTGTGTGAGAGGAAGGCGGAAGAGAGAGGAAGTTGAGGTCAAGAAGTCACCAATGATCACAGACACCTGGGTGGCAGCAAATGTCCAAGGAGGTGGTGAAACTTTGTCCTTGGTCAGGTCACTTTAACATCACATTATTACTTGCATGCAGCTTCCTTATCTCCTCAGGGGTTAGTTTTGGGGAGGTACTGTTACCATCCTTGCTTTAAAGTTAAACTATAAACTATTTTCCTCCCATAGTTAGCTTGGCCTATGTGCAAAGATAAGCAAAAAGCAGTTAATCTAAAGGCTACGCGTTATCACTGCAGGGGATTAGGAGCAAAACGGAGTTAGTCATACTAGGCCTCCTTGTCACTGTTACAACCATAGCTTGCTGATCTCTGGTTTAGACTTTTTCTAATGTTTGGTACTATAAATAATGCAGCTAATGAACATCTTTGTGAAGAAGTCCTTGTATATGTCAGATTATCTCTTAGGAAACAATCCTACAAATTGAGTTACTGGAACAAAAAAAAGTACGGCTATTTTTAAAGTCCTTGATCCATAATATGGGATACAGGTTAAAGTAGCTCTCTGAACAGCCACCTAACCCTAACTCAGCATTGTTCTTGGACCCTGCCATGTCCCTGGGAATCCCTGGAACTTATGTTTCTTTGGTTCTTTTTTTTTCCCCCTTTTAAGAGTCGGGATCTCACTCTGTTGCCCAGGATGGAGAGCAGTGGCACAATCATGGATCACTGCAACCTCGAACTCCTGGCCTCAAGTAATACTCCCTGTCAGCCTCCCAAGGGCTGGGATTAGAGGCATGAGCGCCTGTGCCTGGCCAATTTTCACTAGTTTCTAAGCACACACCACCAACTTCAGTTTTCCTGAGTTGCCTCCATTTCTCCAGATCATTCTGCCCCTTTACAATGGACAATTATGCTAATCTATCTCTGCTTAAATCATTTATCGATATCTATGTGCTACCTTTTCCTTCCCAACTCAATTGTTTAAAGATGACAGACTAGGCCAGGCACCAGGGCTCCTGCCTGTAATCCCAGCACTTTGAAAGTCAGAGGCAGGAGGATCTCAAGGGAAGTCTGAAGAATGTGTGGTATGCAACATTTATCAGGCCCAGAGAGACAGTCTTCAGAGAATGAATCTTCAGTCACGCCCACCCCTTCCCCAAGAGCCATGCCTAGGAACAATTGTTAAAGGCATTTTGTTCTTTCTTTCCTTCCATGTAGTTTCCACACTGGCTGATAAATTACCTAAAATAGGAGCTAAAAAGCTGACTGGAAGCTCTGAGCACATGGGGCGGAGCTGTCAACATGGGCTTCATTTAATTTATTTATTTTTACTTATTTTGTTTTATTAAATTTTGCATACCACACATTCTTCAGACTTCACTGAGTTAACTTTTCTTTCTCACTTCAGTGTTCATTTTAAAAATAGTAACCTATTCTTTCACAGACGCAATGTCTTATTTCTCTAACGCATGCATTTCAGTAGAGAAGGGGTCTGAGGGACAGCAGTTGTCCCCTAAGGGGGCGAAAATTGGTTCTTTTGGGATTGACAAGAGAATCTTTTATATAACTGATCTGTGGCCCTCAAAAACTCAACACTATCCAACAAAATCAGATTCATTATTTTAGAGTGGAAGCATGTTTGCCTGGGCTGGAGTACAGTGGTGTGATCATAGCTCACCTCAGCCTGGAACTCCCAGGCTCAAGCGATCCTCCTACTTCAGTCTCCCAAGTAGCTAAGACTACAGGTATGTGCCATCACACTCAAATGATTTTTTTTTTTCTTGTAGAGAGATAGTCTCGCCATGTTGCCCAGGCTGGTCCTGAACTCCTGGCCTAAAGCAATACTCCCACCTCGGCCCCCTCATAGTGCTGAAATTACAGGTGTGAGCAACTGCGCCCAACCTCTTGTCCATTAATATTTAATTTCTCTCTATATAGTCTTGTTTCCTCTATTTTTTTCTTTCCTGTTTTGGTCTCTACCTATGTTGGGGGCTTTTCTCAGATGCGTGGTGACCTTTGTTTTCCATTAATATTTTTTTTTAATGGGGAGCAAAAAAGCTGATCGGAAGCTCTGAGCACATGAGGTGGAGTTGTCAACATGGAGTTCATTTTATTTATTTATGTTTACTTATTTGTTTTATTTTATCTTTTTTTTTTTTTTTTTTTTTTCATTTTCAGGTCTCAAACCAAAATCTGGAATGTGAGTTTCTTTATAGGTTTTCTGGCTGGGCTTTTGTATTATATGAACCACAGAACACAATCTTCCAGTATGGTACTATTTTCAGCATAGTACCCCAACCCCGATTTTGCGTGGTGTCCCTTAATCCAGAGACCTATTGTTTTCAACTTACAGTCTTATTCTGGGGTGGGGGATGTACAGTCTGGCTGTGTGGACTTGCGGGAGAGATTTAGGGTTCTAACTGCTTCTTACTGACTTCCAACCAATCCTCCTGTATTCAATCTTATATGCACCCCCACTACTAGAAGTAGCTGGTACTGCCAAAAGCTGGGTCACAAAACTCTATGGGAGTCTCAATGCAAGTTGAATCGCTTCTTCTTGACTTTCGTCCCTGCTGGCTTAAGACTCAGTTTCACAAGCCTGCTAAGTCAGTTGCTATTTATCTTGTTTTCCAGCCCTTCAAATTTTTAAATTAAAATTTGTATTTTAGTTGACAAATAATAATTATATATACATATATTTGTGGGGTAAATGTTATGTTTTGATATTAATAGATGTATATTGTTAAATGTAATGAGCCAAAATCGTGCCACTGCACTCCAGCCTGGGTGACAGAGCAAGACTGTCTCAAAAATAATAATAATAATAAAACCAGCTTTGCAAAAATTATAATAGTGAGAAAATTATGAAACAGAACAATTCCCTTGACCCCCTTGCAGTGCTTGCAATAAGGGTGTGGTGTGTTTACACAGCCACCATGTGCTCAAACCCCTTGTGAGAGTGAACGAGTGCAGGAACTGGAGAAAACGAAGCTGGAACTGGCTAGTTGCTTCTCTCTGGCAGGAGCAGCCTCGGTGTGGGCCCCACAGCAGCTTCCAAGCATGTAACAACCAATGCTCTTTCAGCTCTGCTGTCTGGGGTCAGCCAAGTACTAACCAGCTCAGCTGGGGGTCAGGGTGGCAGCCCCAGCGCTCTCAACACCCAGGTTCTTGTCCAGCATCCAGGAAGAATCAAGTCACAGGAACGGATTGAAGGATAGTGTATGCAGAGGATTTTACTGGGCAATGGAAGTGGCTCTCAGTGGGATGGGGAGTTGGAAAGGGGATGATACGGGAAGGTGATCTTTTCCTGAAGCCCAGCCATCTGTGTCCTGGCCCCACTCTTAAGCCGTACCATCTGCAGTTAGCCATGTCTATCCATAGTGTCCAACATTCAGTCACTTCTCTGCTCACTGCTCAGCCACTTGTATCCTTGACAATCAGCCATTTGTATCCCCAACACTCAGCTGCTTGTGTTGCTCTGCCAGCTGAAATCTTTTTGTGGCACAGGATAGAGAAATCAGGCCAAAAAGGCAACGTTTAGGTGGAAAAACGGGGTCTACTGTTTTCACTTAGGGCTGAGGGTCCAGGCTTAAGGGTGGGGTCTAGCCAGGAGCCCAGCCCTTCTGTATCAGTGGCAGTGAGGGAGATGTGATCCAGCCAATCCCCCTCTTGCTTTTAGCCTTCAAGCTGTCAAGCTAACTTTAGGACATTTAGTTTATAGTTTAAATGATATTAGCCCTTTCCCAAAACTCAACCACCTTTGTAAAGCTAATTAGAGACCACTAGGCTAAGGGCAGAGAGGAGCCTGAATGCTGCTAAGGTGTAGACATAAACAATTGCCAGCCATAATTCTGGAGGTCACAAGACAGGCAACTTCTCCAATTACTCCTGCAAATAACATCACTACTGTAGAAGCTAAGATTGGCCTCCAGAGCTGTTTTCTCAGGTTTCTTGCATGTTTGACACCCATGCTTTACCTGGACCCACTGATCAACAGCTCCTGTGGCCCCACCCAGGAGCGATTCAGCATGCAAGATCATTACCCACATTCCTATGATTGCCCCCCAACCAATCAGCAGCCAGCACCCATTATTTAGCCACCCCCCAACCCCTTCCCCCAAACTACCTTTGAAAACCTCCTAACCTATAAGCCTTCGATGAGACTGATTTGAATGATAACTCTATCTCCCACATGACGTGGCTGGCCTGGAGTCAACTGAACTCTCCACTGAAATGCTGTTTTTTTGTTTTTTGTTTTTTTTTGAGACAGAGTCTTGATCTGTTGCCCAGGCTGGAATGCAGTGGTGTGATCTTGGCTCACTGCAACCTCCGCCTCCTGGGTTCAAGCAATTCTCCTGCCCCAGCCTCCCAAGTAGCTGGGATTACAGGTATGCATCACTGCCCTGGGCTAATTTTTGTATATTTAGTAGAGACAAGTTGGCCAGGCTGGTCTCGAACTCCTGACCTTAAGTGATCCACTTGCCTCCGCCTCCCAAAGTGCTGGGATTACAGGCATGAGCCACTGCACCTGGCCCGATGCTGAGAATTTATTTTCTTTGTGCAGTGGGCAGGAAGAACCTGTCAGGCAGTTACAATAAGAGTTCCAGGCCATAGCTCACACCTGTAATACCAGCACTTTGAAAGGTCAAGGCAGGCTGATCACATAAGCCCAGAAGTTGCAGACCAGCCTAGGCAACATGGTAAAACCACATCTCTATAAAAAAAAAAAAGTGTAAAAATTTAGCCAGGCATGGTGGCATGTAACTGTAGTCCTAGCTACTTGGGAGGCTGAGGTGGGAGGATCATCTGAGCCTAGGAAGTTGATGCTGCAGGGAGCCATGATTATGTCAGAGGTGTTTGAACCACAATGACTCCATCTTGAATAGGGGCTGGGTAAAATAAGGCCGAGACCTACTGGGCTGCATTCCCAAGAGGTTAGGTATTGTAAGTCACAGGATAAGTCAGCACAACGTACAGGTCACAAAGACCTTGCTGACAAAAGGATGTGGTAAAGAAGCCAACCAAAACCCACCAAAACCAAGATGGCGAGGAAAGTGTCCCTGGTGGTCCTCACTGCTCATGATACGCTGATTAAATACATTAGCATGCAAAAAGACATGCCCAGCAGTGCCATGGCTGTTTACAAATGCCATGGCAATGTCAGGAGGTTACTCTATATGGTCTAAAAGGGGAAGAACCCTCAGTTCCAGGAATTGCCCACCCTTTCCCCTCCACTCAAAAATCTCATGAATAATCCACCCCTTGTTTAGCATGTAATCAAGAAATAACCATAAAAATAGCCAACTAGCAGCCCTCAGGCTGCTCTGCCTACAGAGTAGCCATTCTTTTATTTCTTTACTTTCTTAACTTGCTTTCACTTTACTCAAATTCTTTCTTTCCCAGATTCTTTTTTACTCGAGCTCCAAGAACCCTCTCTTGGGGTCTGGATTGGGACACCTTTTCGGTAACAATTGCACAACTGCACTCCACCCTGGGTGACAGGAGGGAGACACTGTCTCAAGAAAAAAAAAGGAGTGTTAGGAGAAACCGCGCGTGCGTGTGTGTGTGTGTGTGTGTGTGTGTGTTGAAGGTGTGTTTGTGTGTGTGTGTGTATTGGAGGTGTGTGTGTATTGGAGGTGTGTGTGTGTGTGTGTGTGTGTTGGAGGTAGTAGGGGTAGTCCTGGAAACCGTGTGTGTGTGTGTTGGAGGTGTGTGTGTGTGTGTTGGAGGTGTGTGTGTGTGAGTTGGAGGGGTGTGTGTGTGTGTCTTGTGTCTGTGTGTGTGTGTAGGAGGTGGTGAGGGTAGTCCTAGAAACCGTGTGTGTGTGTGTTTGTGTGTGTGTGTTGGAGGTGGTAGGGGTAGTCCTAAAAACCGTGTGTGTGTGGGGGGGGTGTGTGCTGGAGGTGGTAGGGATAGTCTTGGAAGTGTTAAGGGAATCATTAAATAAATAATTCAAGTAAGTAAATTTCCCAAACTATAGAATAAACATTTCCAAAATCATAGCAGCCATGGAGAGCCCAGCCCAACAGGTGAAAATATCCCATCCAAGGCACCTCACCATGACATTCAGGGACTAGGGGACTGGAATGTTGGGGCTCAAAACATCATCCTAAAATATGACTGTGGAAGACAAAAATATGCCACCTCAAAATATATTTTGGCATATTTTGAGATGGCTATTCTGAGAAACTGAAGACACAGGAATAGCTCTGAAAAAATCTTTTTGTGAAAGAAATTTACAAAAGAATTTTGTAAAAGGAAATCTACATTAGCAAATAGCAGATGCAGTCAGAGGCTTTCTCTGAGTCCCCCTTATCTGCCTAGCAATGGAGCTAGGAAAAATCATATCACAGGAAGAAGAGGTAGTGGGTGGACACCTCCCAGATAGAGATGGCTACAGGCAGCCCCCTTCTGAAGCGTGCTATCTGAGAGATTTTATCTGCATAGGACAACCTTTGTGGGCTGTGCATTTCTTCCCCTCTCCCTTCGATAATTTGTGCCGTTACCTTGTCTCTCCACATCCCCACCAAGTGCAGCACCAACTGTACCCTCTCCACACCCTCTCTGCACCCCCACCAAGCACCAGGTCCCCTATTCCTTTCTGTGGCCTCAAGATGGTATGCAAACTGGCCCTTCTAGGAGTTTCATATTTTGTGAGGCCCCCATGCATATGTGCCCATAATAAATTTGTATGTCTGTCCTCTTGTTAATCTGCCTACTGTCAAGTTTATTCCAGAGACTCAAATTACTAAACCTTCAGAGAGTGAATGAGAAGTTCCCCTTTCCCCTGTAGAAAAAAGAAAATATCCTAAAAGAACCCATTTTCTTATTTCTGGGAGATATCATTTAGCTCATGGTGGGTAAGAATCTTACATGTTGAAACCGCATTTCTACTAGAATTGTCACAAGGATTTAGTTCACTTAAGAAGTTCAGAAAGAAGTTCTACGGAAGCTAGACTGCTTTATTTATTTTTTTGGTAATGTAAAAGTAATAAAAGGCCATTACAGAAAACAGGAACTTCAGAAAAGTATAAAGAAGAAAAAGTAACAGCTATAATTGAACAACCCTGAAATAAATACTGTAACTGTTTTGGATTGCTTCCTTCCCGAAAGTGAAGTTTTTTCCCCCATATATCATCTCCCTATCCTTTAATAATATTTATCATTAAACATAACAGAAACTATACTTGATGTCCATGGTTGGACATCAGCTCACTGCAGCCTCAACTTACCCAGGCTCAGGTGATCCTCCCACCTCAGCTTCCTGAGTAGCCAGGACTACGGTCATGCACCACCACACCCAGATCAGTTTTGTATTCTTTGTAGAGACGGGATTTCACCATATTGTCCAGGCTGGTCTCGGATTCCTGGGCTCAACTGATCCACCAGCCTTAGCCTCCCAAACTGCTGGGAATACAGGCATGAGCCACTTGTGTCCAGCCCAGTTTTATAATCATTATTTACAGGACATTATATTTTCTGATTTTTAATGATTGATTGAATGATACTGATTATACTATAATTTATATAACCAATCTCCTAATTTATTTTTTATTTTTGAGATGGAGTCTTGCTTTGTCATCCAGGAGGGAGTACAGTGGCGTCATCTCGGCTCACTGCAACCTCTGCTTCCTGGGTTCAAGCAATTCTCCTGCTTCAGCCTCCTGAGTAGCTGGGACTACAGGCACCAGCCACCTTGCCCAGCTAATTTTTGTATTTTTAGTAGAGACAGAGTTTTGCCATGTCAGCCAGGCTGGTCTCTAACTCCTGACTGCAGGTGATCCACCCACCTCAGCCTTCCAAAGTTCTGGATTACAGGCGTGAAGCATGGTGCCCGGCCCAATCTTCTCTTTTTAGACATTTGAGCTGTTGCCATTTTTTCACTGTTCTAAATAACATCATGATGAAAATCTAAATAACATCAAGATGAAAATGTCTGGAAGTTACCCTATATGGTCTAAAGCAGGAAGGAACCCTTGGTTCTGAGGATTGTATAAACACTTCTGATTACTAAATTGGATTGCAAAACATACCAGATTAAAGATCATACATAGATTTAAGGCATTTAATATATGATGAATACTTGTGTTCTAGATCTGTCCTATACAACACGGTAGCCACTAGCCACATGTGGCTATTAACATAATTTTGTCCTGGGAAGGTGGCTCACACCTGTGATCCCAGCACTTTCCAAGGTAGGTGAATCACTTGAGGTCAGGATTTTGAGACTAGACTTACTAACAGGGTGAAGCCTAGTCTCTACCAAAAAATACAAAAATTAGCCAAGCATGGTGGCGCATGCCTTAGTCCCAGCTACTTGGGAGGCTGAAGCATGAGAATCGCTTGAACCCAGGAGGTGGAGGTTGTAGTGAGCCGAGATCACACCACCAGGCACTCCAGCCTGGGTGACAGAGTAAAAGTTTGCTTCAAAAAAAAAAAAAAGTGTATATACACTTTGGGAGGCCAAGGCAGGCAGATAGCCTGAGATCAGGAATTCAAGACCTGGCTGGACAGCATAGCAAAAACCCTGTCTCTACAAAAAAATTTTAAAAATTAACTGGTGTGACGGCACTTGCCTGTAGTCCCTGCTACTCAGGAGTCTGAGGTAGGAGAAAAGCCTGAGCCTCAAAGGTGGAGGATACAGTGAGCCATTTTCACGCAAAAAAAGGAAACAGGTCACAAAGACCCTGCTAATAAGACAGTTTGCAGTAAAGAAGCCAGTCAAAACCTACCAAAACCAAGATGGTGATGAAAGTGACCTCTGGTCATCCTCAATGCTCAAAGTACACTAATTACAATGTATTAGATGTATTTTCTATTTTGGGCATGGTAAAAGACACACCCACCAGTGCCATGACAGTTTACAAATGTCTGGAAGTTACCCTATATGATCTAAAGCAGGAAGGAACCCTTAGTTCTGAGGACTGCCCACCCCTTTTCCAGAACACTCATGAATAATCTACCCCTTATTTAGCATATGATCAAGAAATAACTGTTAGTATACTCAATGGAGCAGCCCATGCCACTACCGTGCCTACGGAGTAGCCATTCTTTTGTTTCTTTACTTCTCTAATAAACTTGCTTTCACTTTATTCTATGGACCCGGCCCGAGTTCTTTCTTGCGTGAGGTCCAAGAACCCTCTCCTGGGGTCTGGATCAGGACCCCTTTCTAGTAACATGGTGGGTTCATTTTGCTTGCTGCCCAGATAGAGCCAATCTATCAAGACAGAGGAGCTGCAATGGGGAGAGACTTTCATTCCCAGCTGAACGAGAGACCAGAGTTTTATTACTCAAAACAGTCTCTCCACAAATTCGGAGACTAGGGTTTTTCTTTTTTCTTTTTTCAAGGTTAGTTTGGCAGGCAGGGGGCCAGGGAGTGGGGAGCCCATTGGTTGGGTCAGAGATGAGATCTTACGGAGTTGAAGCTAACCTCTTGGGCTGAAGTGATTCCTGGGTAGGGACCACAGGAACAGTTGGCAGGTCCGAGTGGCAGTCATCAAGCAATGCAAAAACCTGACCAGGTATGGTGGCACTTTGAGTGGCTGAGGCAGGTGAATCACCTGAAGTCAGGAGTTTGAGATCGGCCTGGACAACATGGTGAAACCCTATCTCTACTAAAAATACAAAAATTAGCCAGGTGTGGTGGCACATGCCTGCAATCCCAGCTACTTGGGAGTCTGAGGCAGGAGGATCACTGCTCTTCCAACTCCTGGTTTTAAGCGATTTTCATGTCCTCTGCCTCCTGAAGTGCAGGGATTAAAGGTATGAGCCACTGTGCCTGGCCTTGTTTAATTTATAATTATTTCTAATTACAATTGACCATTTTGCCCATTTTGCTAGCAGTTTACTTCGGGAATTGTCTCATTTTGCCAGTCCTGATATTTTCCTTATAGATCTAGACATGGTTGGCAACATGCTCCGAGGAGCTATGTGTTACGTTCTCATCTCCGTGGCCATGCCCCAGACCAGAGAATATAATGCCTCTACTGTGAAAATGTGGAAATATTCTTTCCAAATGACAGGGACAGTTATGGCATTCATGTTTTCCACAGCTGTTCTTCCTCTTTTTTTCTTCTGCTGGTTTTCTGTTTGGATTGGTTTCCTAGTGTCTCTTACTCTGGTGGCTGGGTGAGCATATGACTGGAGCTGTTCCCCACCTTCCAGCACATGCGCATGTTACTGGGAAGGGGTCCCAATGCAGACTCCGAGAGGGTTCTTGGATCTAGCACAATAATTCAGAGTCCATACAGTGAAAGCAAGTTTATTAGGAAGGTAAAGGAATAAAAAATGGTTACTCCACAGACAGAGCAGCCCCAAGGGCTGCTGGTTGCCCATTTTTATGGTTATTCCTTGATGATATGCTAAACAAGGGGTGGATTATTCATGCTTCCCCTTTTTAGACCATATAGGGCAACTTGCTGACATTGCCATAGCATTTGTAAACTGTCATGGCGCTGGTGGGAGCGTAGCAGTGAGGATGACCAGAGGTCACTCTTGTCGTCATCTTGGTTTTGCTGGAATTTGGCTGGCTTCCTTATTACAACCTGCTTTATAAGCAAGGTCTTTATGACCTATATCTTATGCTGACCTCCTATCTCATCCTGTGACTCAGAATGCCTTAACCTCCTGGGAATGCAGCCCAGCAGGTCTCAGCCTCATGTCACTCAGCCCCTATTCAAGATGGAGTTGCTCTGGTTCAGATGCCTCTGATACCACACTATCCCCTCATCCCAACCCTGCACTCCAGCCAGAGTGACCCCAGAGTGCCCTGAACCCAAATGGTACCCACTGAACACTATTTAATGAAATACCACACATTTGAGAAGGACAGGAAGGAAAAGTGAAAAACACTGAATTTATTTTATTTTATTTTTTGAGACAGAGTTTTGCCCTTGTCACTCAGGCTGGAGTGCAGTGACACAATCTCAACTCACTGCAACCTCCGCCTCACAGGTTCAAGCGATTCACCTGCCTCAGCCTCTCAAGTACCTGGGATTACACATGCACACCACCAAGCCCAGCTAAATTTTTTTTTTTTTTTTTTTTTTGTATTTTCAGTAGAGACAGAGTTTCACCATGTTGGTCAGGCTGGTCTCAAACTCCTGACTTTAGGTGATCCACCTGCCTCGGCCTCCCAAAGTACTGGGAATACAGGCGTGAGCCACAGTGCCCTGCCCTTCTTTTTAAATTTTTATATTTTTAAAGACAAGGTCCTGCTATGTTGCTTAGGCTGGAGTGCGGTGGCTGGTTTATTCACAGGTGAGATCATAGTGCACTACAGCCTTGAATACCTGGCCTCCAGTGATTCTCCTGCCTCAGCCTCCTAAGTAGCTGGGACTACAGGCATGTGCTACTGTGCCCTACTAATTTTATTTTTAATAAAACATTTGGTTTCAGTTGCAGAACTTATTTAAATTTGTGAGAAATGTCTGCTTCCCAATAGAGAACATGGCCTTGAAAAACAGTGTTGGTTTACTTATTTCACAATTTTCCCTTCCTCAGTTGACAACTATGAAATAGGGAACCAAATGCTATCAAGTATAGCTATAAATAATATTTGTGTGAGGCAGACAATTATCTGGGCTGCAGTCCCTTCTCTGCTTTGCTTTAGTTCCGAACAACAGTAAAAGCAAATTCACAAAAACATTTGGGGACAGGAAGCAAAGGGATATTTACACATAGGAAAGAAAATTAGGACCCCTGATTGATGTCCAGCACGTATTCATGCTCCCCAGTGTGTGGGAGGCCTTGTAGACACCTTTCGAGCCCATCACAGACATTGCCTTAAAATACTTCCCACATTTAACTGAAAGCAAACACTTTCCGTAGGTAAAGCAGACTGAACGTTGGGCAAAAGTACCCTTCTTTCTAATCTCCAGTGAGGCCAAAATTGGTCTTATGAACTCATAAGTTGATCTAGAAAACACATTTGTAATAAATATTTTCCATGATCTTCAATGACAATTAAAAATGGACACTATATAACTAATTAAGATAGGATTGATCTTATGAGTTCATAAGTTGATCTAGAAAACACATTTGTAATAAATATTTTCCATACTCTTCAATAACAATAAAAAATGGACACTATGTAACTAATTAAGATGGGAGGACAATAAGAACATTTAGTGTCTAGCACCTCCTTGTGGTGCTACATGCAAATCTCGAGTGCTTACAAGGACCCCAAGATTAAACCTTCTTGAAAGAGTTGGTTCGTGAGATGCTCTACCATTTCGATGTAACAATATACTTTCTGGAGAAATACAAAATAATAGAAATAACTAGCACTTAACTGGTACTTTATAGTAAACCAAGCACCCATCTGAATTATCTCATTTAATCCTGGCAGCTGCCCTGACAGGTACTAGGTACTAAGATCTCAGTCTTAGACATGTGAAGTCTGAAGTTCAAAGAAGTTGGTAGTTTGTACTGGGCAAGTTTTGCACTTGAACCCATTTATTCACATTCCAAATCCTGTAATAAAATTGTATTAGTTCTATTGTATGGAATATATATATATATATCATATATATATATATATCAGTATACTATATGTATTAATATATGTGAAAAGTGCAAAAGAAACATTTAGCACTATATAGGATAGGATATTTTAATATAGTATGTCTACTATTTTTTATAGTACTGTTAACCAGTATTCACTACATTTCTGGGGGCTGTTTTCTGTTGTGAAGACAGGGCAATATTGGTTGACTCTCTGTGGTCTATATGATTCCACGGAGTTTTGCTACTAAACTCACCATGGTCTTGCTTTCCTGGGCCCTAAGCACCCAAACTGTGGGAGAACCTGATCCTCTGTTGTCTTAATTTGGGGTGCACTGATGGAAATTTGCCCAGGGAGAATGAACACAACGACACAGAGGCAGTGAGACTCAAGTCATTTTTATGTTTGGCCTTTAAAATGCTTGAGAACCAATCTATTGGCTCATAGTTAAAATACTGAAGGACTGTGTCATCTCATTAATTTAACAAGAAGTACATTTTACAATCAACATATCTTAAAGTTATCAGCTGCCTGGGCCCACTTCCAATCCTGGCCCACCCATGAAAAAAAATCTTAAGTTACAATTTTTTAAAAAATGGAATCAGTAAGATTCCTGTCATGCAGGCTGGAGTGCAATGGCACAATATTGGCTCAGTGCAACTACCACCTCCCAGGTTCAGGCGATTCTCCTGCCTCAGCTTCCCGAGTAGCTGAGACTAAAGACATTTGCCACCACGTCTGGCTAATTTTTTGTATTTCTAGTAGACATGGGGTTTCACCATGTTGGGCAAGCTGGTTTCAAATTGTTAACCTCCATTGATCCACCCACCTTGGCCTCCCAAAGTGCTTGGACGACAGGCATGAGCCACTGCACCCAGCCAGTTATAATCTTAATGTTTCTTAAATATATGAGAGGCCACTTGCTCAGTATCAGAGGTCAGCATGTCATTAAACCAGCTTTAAACATTGTATGTATGTACGTATTTATTTATTTGAGACAGAGTCTTACTCTGTCACCCACGCTGGAGTGCAGTGGCACAACCTGGGCTCATTGCAATCTCCACCTCCTGGGTTCAAGGGAGCCTCAGCCTCTTAATTAGCTGGGATTACAGACATGTACCACAACGCCCAGCTAATTTTTATATTTTTAGTAGAGATGGGGTTTCGACATGTTGGCCAGGCTGGTCTCTAACTCTTGCCCTCATGTGATCCACCTACCCCAGCCTCCCAAAGTGCTGGGACTACAGGCATAAGCCACCACATTCAGCTTCAGCTTTAAATATTCTAAATGAAAACTTTTGCAGCCTGGCTTTACGGGATCAGAATCTGGGGGCATAATTACTCCTGTGGGTAGAGACAACTCCAAGTTGTGTCTGGAGGAAACCATTTTCCCCTTTCACAGGTGTACCCCCAGCCAGCACTGGCAAAGGAAGAGGGCTTCATCAACCTGTTTTGCTTTCTCTGAAGTCATTCCTACTCGTCTTTTGGCCAGATGGTCTGCCCAATACCTGCCCTTCTAAGGGAGAAGAACCTAGACCTCCTGGTTCCTAGATTCACATCAAACCCTCCACTGAGAACACTATTGATGGAAGACTGCCAAAAGGACCAACAGCCTGTTAGCCTACTAGAGATTCTAAAACCCACCTAGACCATCTCCTTTCAGTCCTCTCCAGCTACAAACTATTTGACTAGTCCTTTAGGGATTATATCTATGTTATGCAACATTATCAGAAACAATGCTTTGATACTCGTGTTTATTATTGGTAAAGCTGTTAAGTTTGCTATGTTATAGTGTTCTCTTTATGGGAACTAGAGGGAAAGTTTCCTTAGATCTCTAGATTAGGTGTAGTGGCCTCAGGTTTATCGCATGGAGTCTGGACTTGATCTTGTTTCCCTCTTTACGCTGACTACTAGGAAGCAAAATTGGTTATTTATCCTTAAGTGTATAAGACCTCCTGTAATGCAGTTTGTGTAGATAAGGTTATTTTCCTGGGCTCAACTTATTTTTTCCTTTAGCCCAATTTCCTTACTTAAAATCATGTTAATTTTTGTAAGTTGTCCTTGAACTCTTCGGGGGAGAACTTTAAATAGAAGAAACACTACTTTCTGGTGTTAGACTTCACAATAGAGGATATCCTTACAGTGACAGTGACTGGAACGAGACACAGAGGTGCGGAGGTTTCTGGGTGCCAGTCATGCTGGACGCGTCACACAGGTATGTTTACTTTGTGATGTTAGTGAGCTAAATATTTATGATTTGTCCACTTTTCCGTATGTATGTATAACTTCTATGCTCAGAAAATGAAGATTGAGGGAAATGATACTTATGTGCCACATATATGTACTTCCTTTAATCCTCTGAACACTTTTGAGTTAGTAGTTATCCCCATTATAAAAATGAGGAATGTGAGGTTCAAACAGGTTAAGGAAGGAGGCCAAAATTCCAAGTAACTTCTGATAACAACAGCACAGGCTTATCCTACTATACTATACTATACTACACTACACTACACTGCTTCTTGCTCCTTTTTTTTTAAATTGGATACAGGGTCTCACTCTGCACCCAGGCTGTAGTGCAGTGGAGTGATAATGGCTCACTCCATTGCTGCGGCCTCCAACTCCTGGGCTCATGCAATCCTTCAACCTCAGTCTCCTGAGTACCTGGGACTACAGGAGTACACCACCACACCTGGCTAATTCTCTTATTTTTTTCATAGAGATGGGGTCTTGCTACATCACCCAGGCTCCCACCTTTCTACTTCAAATGTCCTGTCTTTATCCAGCTTAGCCACTAAAATCCAAGAAACATTGGTCAGACTTAGCAGAGACACAGGTAAAAGGACTTCTGTGGAGGGGACAGCGTCTGGGGCTGAAGTGGGATTCATTTGGTGGAGGGGGCTTTGGGAGACAGCACTGGACTGAAAGCGGGGAGCCTGAGGCTGCTTTTGGGTAGGGATGGACTCTCACTGTAAGAAAGCCAATGAGGCTCTCTTTAGGTCCTCCTTCTTCATAAGTTCCATCAGCACCTCCCAAGAAGTTGAGGACTGATGGCAGAATCACAAAGCCCAGCAAGCACAATCTGAGCCCTGCTGCCCGTCCCTCTTCTCTTCGGGAGCCAGGAGGATTTATTTTGATTGTACAGTGACTATGACTATTATCCAACCCTTCAATCTGGGACCCATCCTCCAGATGTGGCTGGAGTTGAAGGGCCCAGGCCTGCTGCACATACAGTCCAGTCATGTACTCAAGACAGTATTCTCACAAACAGCTTTCTGCAGAAAGGCAAACAGAAAGGTTTAAAGGCTTAACCCTTGTGAGCAGAACAAAAGAATTTGGATTTTACTTCATAGAGGAAAAGTCATTATAATGCAATGATTGGGAAACAGGTCAGTAGACCAACTTAGGGATTTCCCCATATTCCACAACACTAGTTACGTGGTTTTGGGCTCATCATTTACCTTTTGCTACTGCTTCCTCATTTACCAAGAGGGAGTTGGAACAGTCGATTCTAACGCCCCTCTCAACTCTGAAATTCTAACTCTAGACACCAGCCATCTTCTCAGAGAAACAGCACTGGACAAACGGGGCAGAGGGGAGGACAGGTGGTGGCCATCTCCTCTCTCTCCCAGGGCAAACAGTGTGGCAAGGAACTGACCCAATGACAGGGGGTCTCAACAATCAGGCAGGGAGCCATGGAGAGTTCTTGGGTGCAGACAGAGCAAACGTGGTATTTGCGGAAAACCGGTTTTGAGAAATACATAAATGAACTAAAGTGGAGATCAATGGGCAAATATGACACTGGAAAAAGAAGAAAAGAGAACAATCCTTTAGGATAAAAATATATATAAGTATCTTATTTTAGTCTACTTGGCCTCATTTTTCTCCACGGCTGTTCATCTGACATGCTGCCTGGAGGAGAGGAACACTCACAGAGTCACATGAGTAATGACAAGGATCTGTACACGTTACGGACTCCTCAGGCTCTTCCTTGTGGAATTTTACAGTGAACAATATGGCTAAATGATGTTATTCTATAAAACTCTCATCACTTTTCAGGCCTTGAAGTTTTATTTACAGGTCCTTAACACACACACACTTCCACTTCCTATTTTTTAATACAAAAAGTACATAGTAGTTTCCCCTTATCTGCGGGAGATACGTTTCAAAACCCCCAGTGGTGGCCTAAAATCACAGATGGTACCAAATCCTAACAAAAAGAACAATTTTAACAATATACTGTAATAAAGTTATGTGAATATGATCTCTCTTTCAAAATATCTCTTTTTTTGAGACAGATTCTCGCTTTGTCACCCAGGCTGCAGTGCAGTAGCATGATCTCGACTTACTGCAACCTCCAGCTTCCAGGCTTAAGCCATCCTCCCACCCTAGCTGGGACTACAGCCACATGCCACCATGTCTGGCTAATTTTTGTATTTTCTGTAGAGACAGGATTTCACCATGTTGCCCACACTGGTCTTGAACTCCTGGGCTCAAGGAATCTCCTGGCCTTAGCCTCCCAAAGTGCTGGGGTTATAGTCATGAGCCTATAACTTACCTCAAAATATCTAAGTAACTGACTGCAGTTGAAAACAGGTAATTGAAACTGTGTTAAGTGAAACCATGGATAAAGGGGGACTACCGTACATACTCATTAAAAAAAATTAAGGGCCAGGCATGGTGGCTCACACCTGTTAGTCTCAGCTACTCAGGGGCCTGGGACAGGAGGACTACTAGAGCCCAGAGGTCAAGGCTACAATGAGCTGCGATCATACCACTGCACTCCAGCCTGAGCACCACAAGATCCTGTCTCAAAACATATATAAAGTAAAAAGAGTAATTTTATTTACTTATTTATGAAACAGGGTCTCACTCTGTTGCCCAGGCTGAGGGCAGTGGCATGATCTTGGCTCACTGCAACCTTTGCCTCTCAGCTTCAAGCGATTTTCCTGCCTCAGCCTCCCGAGTAGCCGGGATTACACGCATCCGCCACCATGCCCGGCTAATTTTTTTTGTATTTTTCGTACAGATGGGGTTTCAACATGTTGACTAGGTTGGTCTCGAACTCCTGGCCTCAGGTGATCCCCCTACCTCGGCCTCCCAAAGTACTGGGATTACAGGCATGAGCCACTGCACCCGGCCAAAAGAGTAATTTTAAATTTCCTCTTCAAGGGGAGGTATGAATGCCAACCTCATGAAAGGTCAGGACTTATGATCCAGGCCCAGGATCACAGGAGATGGGTTCTTAGGAGGCTTTTGAAATTTGCTCTGAAGGAAAACTCTCGGCACACACAGGCCTTCTTTTTTATTCACCGTCTCTCGAAACACATACTCGTTTACCACTTCTTCATAACCTGTGTCCATAAAGAGCTGGGCCAGGAATGCTGTAAGACAAGTATCAACAATGCTCAAAAGTCTTGATAACATTACATTTGCTTTGCAGTCCTCGAGGAGGAGGAATAGAGGGCTGAGACTATTTTAATATTTTTTAATGAAAACCTCAGTGCTAAAATGTAAAGATTTTGATCAGAGAACTAATACACTCCTCTTCTACCCAAACAGAAACCTTTAATTAAACAATTTAATCAGAACAAGGTGAAGAACAACCTGGTGTGTGCATCTTGCCCTATTATGAATTCTCAAATACAAAAGCCTAAGTAAAAAGAAACAATTCCAAATTGGTTATATTCCTTTTTTTTTTTTTTTTTGAGACGGAGTCTCGCTCTGTCTCCCAGGCTGGAGTGCAGTGGTGCAATCTCAGCTCACTGCAACTTCCGCCTCCTGGGTTCAAGCAATTCTTCTGCCTCAGCCTCCCGAGTAGCTGGGACTACAGGCACTTGCCACCACGCCCAGCTAATTTTTGTATCCTTAGTAGAGACAGGGTTTCACCATATTGGCCAGGCTGGTCTCGAACTCCTGACCTAGTGATCCACCCACCTCGGCCTCCCAAAGTGCTGGGATTACAGGCATGAGCCACCACACCCGGCCTATATTCCTTTTTTAAATTAAATATTCTTTTTTTATTTTGAGACAGAGTGTGGCTCTGTCACCCAGGCTAGAGTGCAACCTCCGCCTCCTGGGCTTAAGTGATCCTCCTGCCTCAGCCTCTTAAGTAGCTGGGACTACCATGCCTGGTTAGTTTTTTTTGACTTTTTAGTAGAGACAGGGTTTCACCATGTTGGCCAGGCTGGTCTCAAACCCGTGACCTCAAATGATCCATCCATCTTGGCCTCCCAAAGTGCTGAGATTACAGGTGTGAACCACTGTGCCCAGCCGATTATATTCCTTTTTAAAATTTATCTTATTATTTCCCATCTCCGAACGGAAACATAAAAATTGGCAACATTCCTACAAGGTCCGCATGTGCTCAATTTGTTCACCTCAAACATCTTATTCTTCCTAACACGAAGGAGGAAAATCTGTGATCAGAGTGGAGAAACACACCCAATGGTGACCTGGCTGCAGGAAAATCTAACCCAAATAATACATCACTACACATTAAATGAAACAAGTAGGATAAATGGCTAGGCGGCAAAAATAAAGACTGACCAAGAGCACTGCTCCGGAGAACACGCTCTGAAGCACTTTGCAGGTATCATTGCATCTTCTCAAGATTTACAATTGGTTTTGATGTTACGAATTAAAACCGCTTTTGAATTTTAACCTAGTTTAATAATTTTGCAGTTTCTTTGTTTTGTTTTGTTCTGTTTTATTTGAGACAGGTTTCTCACCCTGTCGCCCAGGCTAGGAGTGCAGTGGCATGATCATGGCTCACTGCAACCTCTATATTCTGGGGCCAAACAATCCTCTTGCCTCAGCCTCCTAAGCAGCTGGGACCACAAGTGCATGCCACCAATCCTGGCTAATACTTTTTTAAAAATTTTTAGTAGAGACAAAGTTTCACTGTTACCCAGGCTGGTACTGAACTCCTGAGCTCAAATGATCCTCCTGCCTCAGCCTCCCAAATAATTTTGCAGCTTTAATAGTAATCACTCAATTTTAGCTCATTTTGGTATCTAAAAGAATATTTCATTTCAAGACGAAAAATGTTTGTTAAAATAGAGGTTAAGAAGGTAATTATCTCCTGGTCTGATTAGGCAGACTTTGTTCAAGACACCTAAAAGACTGAAATAATGTTCCACATTTTCTTATCAAAAATGACTTTTTTTTTTGAGATAGAGTTTCAGTCTTGTTGCCCAGTCTGGAGTGCAATGGTGTGATCTCAGCTCACCACAACCTCTGCCTCCCAGGTTCAAGCCATTCTCCTGCCTCAGCCTCCCGAGTAGCTGGGATTACAGGAATGCGCCACCACGCCTGGCTAATTTTGTATTTTCAGTAGAGACGGAGTTTCTCCATGTTGGTCAGGCTGGTCTCGAGCTCCCGACCTCAAGTGATCCGCCTGCCTTGGCCTCCCAAAGTACTGGGATTATAGGCGTGAGCCATCATGCCCGGCCAAAAATGACTTTTTAAATACCTCTTTAGGCTGGGCATGGTGGCTCATGTCTGCAGTTCCACAACTTTGGGAGGCTGAGGTGGGCAGATCACTTGAGACCAGGAGTTTAAGAACAGCCTGGCCAACATGGCAAAACCCCATCTCTACTAAAAATACAAAAATTAGCTGGGTGTGGTGGCACACACTTGTAATTCCTGCTACTTGGGAGGCTAAGGCATTGAGAATCACTTGAGCCTGGGTGGTGGAGGTTGCAGTGAGCCAAGATCATACCATTACACTCCAGCGTGGGCAACAGAATAAGAATCTGTCTCAAAAATAAACAAACAAACACCTCTTTACAGCAGATTTGCATATTTAGTTAAAAACAGATCCAGGCCAGGTATAGTGACTCACGCCTGTAATCCCACCTATTTCGGAGGCTGAGACAAACAGATCATTTGAGCTCAGGAATTCAAGACCAGCCTGGACAACATGGTGAAACCCTGACTCTACCAAAAATACAAAAAATTAGCCAGGCATGGTGGCATGTGTCTGTGGTCCCAGCAATTTGGGAGGCTGCGGTGGATCACTTAAGTCTGGAAGGTTGGAGGTTGCAGTGAGCTGAGATCGTGCCACTGCACTCCAGCCTGGGTGACAGAGTGAGACTCTGTCTCAAAAACAACAACAACAAAAACCCAAAACAGATACAATCAATTCTACAGAAAAAGGTTTCTTGACGTTGTGCCATGAGAAAGTAATCTCAAGGCATTATACTATCTGATTTGCTTTATCTTTAACTAGACAAGGAGAAGTTTCTGACTTGCCCTCCCTCTTCTTCCAGCATAATTCCTAGCAGGGCATCAACACAGTACGTCGAGGCTGTCCACTAGGGGAGTCACTGACACCAGAGAAGGCTTGTGAGCTCAAGGGCAGGGGCCAGGTCTGTGCCTTCCAGGTGCTGGGTAAGTGTTGTGCAGCAGATGGCTTGCTTCAGGGTCTTGTGCACATGTGCTAAGTGTAGTCGCAAGCCTTCTCCAAGCAGCCTTGCAGTGATAATGCAATCAAATAAACAGAAACAAAGAACAAAACATTTAAAGACTAGATTCCATTCATCTTACCATCAGTAAAAAAATATGATCTGGTCCCATCTTGTCTAACATAAAAGTTTTCTCCAAGTTTGCTGCCGGCTTTAAACCTAAGCATGGCATGATCATACAGCCCGTAGTCACGAAACAAGACACTTTTTCCTGGTTTTAATACCTATGAAACAAAAGCAGGCTAAGTGTGACTTTGGAGAACCCTGTCAAAATAAAACCTGATTAAGTTAGGACTTAAAATAAATTTGTGATCATTATTAAGGGGACAGACTGAAATACCCATAATATGGAACCAAAATGGCCTGTTAGTTAAAAAGATAGTAAGATCAGTCAGGACTCCACAACACTAAGACACTTCTGTTTTTTTTTTTTTTGAGATGAAGTTTTGCTTTGTCGCCCAGGCTGGAGTGCAGTGGCATGATCTCAGCTCACTGCAACCTCCACCTTCCGTGTTCAAGTGATTCTCATGCCCCAGCCTCCCAAGTAGCTGGGATTATAGGTGCCCGCTATCATGCCAAGCTAATTTTTGTATTTTAGTAGAGATGAGGTTTTACCATGTTGGCCAGGCTGGTCTCAAACTCCTGACCGCAAGTGATCTGCCCAACTCGGGCTCCCAAAGTGCAGGGATTATAAGCATAAGCCACTTTGCCCAGCCCTGAAGACACTTTTTGAGTACCTCCAAGAGCACTCTGGAATGTCCAGTGTCACAGGATTAAAATGTTAGAGACCAACCTGGGCAATATAGTGAGACCACATCTCTACAAAAAATTAAAAATTAGCTGGATGTGATGGTGCGTGCCTGTAGCTCCAGTTACTTGAAAGGCTCAGGTGAGAGAACTGCTTGAACCCAGGAGGTTGAGGATGCAGTGAGCCACGTCCATGCCACTGCCCTGCAGCATGAGTGACACAGCAAGACTCTGTCTCAAAAAAATAAAGTGTTAGAGACAATAAATAAAAGTGTTATCCTCATCAAAGCACTTTCTTACAACATTTTATTCACCATCTCCTAGTACTCAAACTGTATTCAACTTTTTTTTTTTTTTTTTTACAGTCCAGAGGTCTTTTTTTTTTTTTTTTTTAACAACTATTATGCCATGAATTCATAGGGAATAGGTTCCAGCAGCTCAGGCTCCTTCCCATTGGTTCTCACACAGTATGCCTCTCTGGGTGGAGCAGGCTGGCGCTTCACTTGAACCCAGGTACCCTTCTCTTTGGCTTCTTTCTTTTTCTGATCATTTTCCTTCACACATTTCAGGAAACTATCTCGACTCTTAGAGTGCCTGACGTGCTCAGTACGCACATTAATTCTCTTGGCAAGAATCTTGCCCTTGTTTGTTTACAACAATGCCAACAGCATGCTGGGGAACATTGTAGACTCTTCCAGTTTTGCCATGATAACATTTGTGGGGCATTCCTTTTTGAACAGTACCCATTCCCTTGATGTCTACAATATCACCTTTCTTATAG